>NTPY01000700.1:257479-289542 GCA_002922825.1 Brachionus calyciflorus
TAGGTCTGCAAAATAATTGCAGAATGCATATGAAATCTTTTTCAATAGCGTGCAAAATTTGCAAAGATACAGAGTTTTTGCAGACCTATATTTTACAGAGCCTGATCCATTAGGTGACCAAATCATTTTTACGGTTTAAGTAAACAATTTGTTAACCTAATTATTTTTACCCTGATATGTGGACAATTTTTGTTCACATAAAATAAAAAGAGTTCAACTAATTTCAAAATTATTCACCTAAAAACTAAAATTTTTAATAGGCGATTAAGAAAGTGAAGAACAAATTGTTAAAACCGAACTGAAATTTCAAAAAGGAATGCTTCTACATCACATTTGAAAAATAATTATTACGGTGTTAATATGATTGTAAATAAGTCGTATTTCAAATGTCCAAGTCAAATTAACTTAATTCTATAAAGTTAAAGTCAGACTTGCCTTTTGTATTTTTAAAGTCAATCTGAAACTTTTACTTATCAAAAATAATTTAAGAAAGTATAAGCCAAACTTTGACTTTAGTTTTGTGACTCCTCTTCTGGTTCCCTTATTTTAAAAATTGTTCCCTAAAATTAAATGTGTTCACCTGAATTTAAAACTGCTCACTTGAATCTAAAAATTTTTGAAATTCACACTAAAAATAATTAAGTGAACAAATTGTTCACGTGAAAATGATTTGGTCATTTGGTGAAAACTTGTTCACCTAATGGAGTAGACTCAAAATTTATATTTTACAAAATACATTTACCCTGAGAGAGGGGCAAAATATCGAAAAAATTTTATTTAGAAGGTATTTAAAAACAAAGAAAATAATTTGTGTAAATTCAAGTTTAACTTTCTCTATACAATAATTGAACTTCAATCAACTCTTCCTCTTTAAACTGACTAATTTTTTTCATAAAGTTATTTTAGCTTTCTGTATATTTAACCCTTTTCCCTAATCGGGATTTTTTTCAAATTAAAAAAAAAGAATTATGATTACAATATGACGTAAATACGTGAGCAGTGTATTAAATGATCATCAAGCAGCTTTACTATCCATTCCTTTCCTAATACTTGCAATTTTTCGAGTCTTCAAAGAACACTTTTAAGGCGTAAATTTCAATAAATATTTATCTTTTTCTTTTGAATCCAATCGTTACAATTTTTCCATTCATTACATTTTTCAACAAATGAATGGTCGGAAATTTAAGGTTTAGTAATCATATTTAATTAATTATAATTTTTTTAATTTCAGGGTCAATTTAAATCCACCGTAGCATGCAACACGTGCAATAAATCATCGGTCAAATTCGATGCTTTTATGTACTTAACTTTGCCAATATCATCGTCCAAGTGCGATATTTATGTAATATTTTTTCCTCAAATTAAAAATTGAAAATTTTGAGGAATTCTTTTAAAATAGGAATGTTTGGAACTTTTTTTAAAGCGAGAAAGTATGTGTGGCGAATCAAAATGGAAATGTCCGAACTGTAAACAATATAGAGATTCAACTAAAAAGATAGACATTTGGAAATTACCGCCATTGTTAATAATACACTTAAAACGCTTTAAATATGAAGGAGTTTGGAGAGATAAGATAGTATCAAATGTTGATTATCCAATTGAAAATTTAAATTTAAACAAATATTTATCGGGACCGAATATGAAAAAACTAGATTACACTTATAAGCTATATGGTATTTCAAATCATAGTGGAACAATGGATGGTGGTCATTATACTTCAATGTGTAGAAATTTTCAATTGGGCAGATGGTTCAAGTATGATGACTCGGAAGTTAAAGAAATAACAAGTTTGTCAGCTCTTAAATCACCAACAAATTACATTTTATTTTATTCTTTAAGCTAAATTTGTTTGAAATAGCGCTTTGTTAAAAAAAAAGAGTAATAAATTTTTTTTCTTATTTATAATTTATTTGTAATATTTAACCAATTCATGCTATACATTTTATTTTGAATTTTTTGTAAAAACTTTATAAAAGTTAAATAAAATTGTATTAATCTTATTTTTATTAAAATCGAAATTTGATTTTTATTCGAAATTGTTGATTTTTTTATTGGTTAGATGACGATATTACTTTTAACACAGTAGTCTATCGTTTAATCTAAATGGCTGAAAAATTCACTTTTAAAATAAAATTTGTTTGGGTTTATTTGATTTGTAACTTAGCAAAAAAAAAAGCAAAGAGGAGAATTTTCGATTTTTGTAAATAAATCCTTATTTGTGTCCTTTTTAATTTAACATGCTTTGTTCTTAAAATCCCTGTTTTATTCTTAAAAATTCTACCTATTTTAAGCTTTATAAATTTCCTAATACAGTTTGGGAGCTGAGTTTTTTTTAAATCTTTTTGTTTTCCAAGAAAAAATAAAGCCGCTGTTTTTTTTAGTGTTTATTGGTTCAAAAAATTTCTAAGTTCTTATTTTGATGGTTTTCTAGTGTTTATGACGTTTCAGTTTTTTTTTCGAAGTTAAGTGTCTTCTAGGAGCATGTTTTTATCATTTTTTTTGCGCTAAAACATTCACATTCAACCAAATGACTTATTCGCAAAAATCAGACAAAAGATTATCATCATCAATCTTTTTTTCAATCTGGTTTTTATCTGGATATTTCTTATCGGTACGATATCATTGTGTTTAAATAAATTGTGCAAAACTGTGCTGGCATATTAGGATGCTGGAAAAGAGAAGAACGCAGACATTATAAAGAAAACCAGTATGTTACAAAACTAAGAGATGCATTTTAATATTAACAATGAAGCAGGGATGGTAAGAAGGGTAACGAATTTGATTAGCTTTGATGTATTTTGGTAATGGCCATGCCATTTTGAAAATAACTTAAAATTGCCTTTTTATTTTTGTTTGGAAATTATTTTTATTTTATTTTTTATTCAACTTAATACTTGTTCTAATTTATTCAATTTTTTTATTTTTTTTTTATTTTTCGCTGTAATTGTATTATAGAAAAGCAGTACGCTCTTTTTATGGGTGTACTGTAAAGGTGGCCCAAGAGGTGGCCTTAGCTCTAGAATTATAAATAAATAAATTAGGATGCTTTGTCAAGTTTATAAAGTGAACTTAGAGTTTGTTATCCAGATAGCTCTTTTCTCGTTTAACTAAGCGCCGTGTTTCAAACAAGTCACTTGATTTATTATCGGATAACCAAAGTAATTCCTTAAGTATCTTCCGATCAGGGAATTATTCTTAGTTATATATTTTTGATAAAAACACTATGCATTTATTTATCTTGTTTTTATTTATATTCTGTGACTCAACTTAGTTTTTCTCTTAATTCATGTTTATTTGAACAGTCAGTTCTCTAAGTAAAATTCGCGAAATGTAAAATGTAACACGTGTGAAAGAGTGATGTTTTTTGAAAAATAAAGGGAAAAATAAAACATCTTAATAGGTTTTTGCATGTGAAATTTCAAATTTTAAAATACTCACAAAGTTTCACTGAAAATATTTTACCGAGTTTTTTTCTTGAAAGAATATCAGATGTGACCTCTATTCTTATTTAAAAAATTTTTGAGTTATCGAGAAAACCAAAGTAGTTACTTATCCAACTTTTCAAAATGTAAGTTTTCATATTTTTTTTTATTTTTAAACATGATACTCTTATCCTTAATCAAAATATTGTTAAAAACTAGTCGAGTTTCTTGTTTCTCATATTTAAAAGATAAACAGACTTTTTTATTTTTCTTTTTGTGAATTTAAAAAAAAAAAAACTCTTATTTAGCATAATCACTCGATAGTTATACCATGATACAAAACTAGGGTTTCAGATTTGTACCCATTGAGTTTATTAAATGAATTCATAAACCTTCCGGCTTTAAAAAATGGCGGTGGTACAATTTTTAAAAAATTTCGATTTTAAACCGGTCCTACTATCGATTGATTACAGAACTACTTAAAGTATGAAATTAAGATTCTTGGGATATGATATTTTTAAATGATTTTTATCAAATCTGATGTATGTTTAACTTTTTTGTTTAGATAAAAATGATACTTCTATCCGTAGCAAGTAACAAAACATTTTTAGCTAAAAATTTACTCATCAACTTAACTACACAACCATGCTTTAAGCGTACCCTATTTCAACAAACATCAAGATTATTTAAGCCACTAAATCAAAATAAAAATCAAATAATTTCAAAACGCTTAAACTTAAATGTAAATAGAATAAATACAAGATGGCATGCAAACATGCCACCAGGATCAACTGGAGCTAAATCTCCAAAAATGACGTCTATGGAAATCATAAAAAAACTAGTTCAATTTATTTGGCCTAAAGATAAACCAGGTATTAAAATCCGAGTTGTAATTGCTGTTGCTTTACTTATTGGCTCCAAGCTCCTCAATGTTGCAGTACCATTTTTATTTAAAGAAATTGTTGATTTCTTAAATAATAACGCAAAGATTAAAGATTTTGGTGATTCAACAGGAGATAAGATACTTTTAACAGCGATTGCTTTAATAATAGGTTATGGTGCTGCTCGAGCTGGAGCATCACTATTCGGCGAGGCTCGAAGTGCCATTTTTGCCACTGTAGCCCAGTCATCAGTGACTCAATTAGCAACCCAAGTCTTCAGACACTTGCATAAATTAGATTTAAATTTTCACTTGAATCGTCAAACTGGTGCTTTATCAAAAGCTATAGATCGAGGTACTAGAGGAATAAGTTTCGTCCTATCCGCTTTATTATTCAATATAGCTCCGACTATTTTAGAAGTGGCTATGGTTAGTGGTATTTTATATGCTAAATTTGGTTTAAATTACGCATTAGTTAGTGTAGGATGTATAGCAGGTTACACGGCATTCACTTTTTTAACAACTCAATGGCGTACTAAATTTCGAGTCGACATGAATAAAGCTGAAAATGAGGCTGGAAATAAAGCAATTGATTCTCTTATTAATTTTGAAACAGTTAAATATTTTAATAATGATGACTATGAAGTTAAACGCTATCAGGAATCATTGAAAAAATATGAGTTGTCAGCGATTAAAACATCGACTAGTTTAGCTTTTTTAAATTTTGGACAAAATGCGATTTTTAGCACTGGTCTTACAGCAATAATGTTATTAGCTGGATATGGTGTTATGGGGGGTGAAATGACAGTTGGAGATTTAGTAATGTGTAACGGTCTACTCTTTCAACTTTCATTGCCATTAAATTTTTTAGGCACTGTTTATCGCGAGGTACGTCAATCTATTATAGACATGCAAAACATGTTTGATTTAACGTCAATTCAAACAGGTATCATAGAGAAACCAAACGCACCAAATCTTATAATATCACCAACTCAGTCGGCAATTGTTTTCGATAAGATTCGCTTCAAGTATCAAGAAGGCGCTGATTTATTCTCGGATTTAAGCTTCGAAGTTCCTTCTGGTAAAAAAATAGCTATTGTTGGCGGTAGTGGATCAGGTAAATCGACTATAGTGCGTTTATTGTATCGATTTTATGACCCTATTGAAGGAAGAATTTTAATTAATAATCAAGATATTAAAGATGTTTCTTTAAATAGTCTTCGTGAAACTATTGGAATTGTGCCACAAGATACAGTCTTATTTAATGAGACAATAATGTATAATATTCAATATGGTAATATGAAAGCAAGTGTTGAAGACGTTTATAATGTGGCTAAAATGTCTGACTTACATAATACAATAACTAAAATGCCAAAGCAATACAACACTATAGTTGGTGAGAGAGGTCTTAAACTAAGTGGTGGAGAAAAACAAAGAGTGGCTATAGCAAGAACTATGTTGAAGAATCCGTATATTTTTGTCTATGATGAAGCTACGTCTAGTTTGGACTCAATTACTGAACAAACTATAATGTCTTCATTAAGAAAATTAATTCATGGACGAACGTCTATTTGCATAGCTCATCGTTTGATAACAGTTATTGATGCTGATGAGATATTTGTTTTGGATAAAGGTAAAGTTGTCGAAAGAGGATCACACAAGCACTTAATATCAAATCCTTCAAGTCTTTATCATAATTTATGGCAAAAACAATCCGATCAATCGTTTTTAAAAGAGACTGAAGCAAATAAAATTTGAAAGATATTTTTTTTAATAAAATTGCCGAAAATTTTTAAAACTTCAGTTCAAGCTTTATTTTAGATGATTTTATTGGATTTCATTAAACTTAAATTATATTCATACGCAAACAATTTTGAAGCCATTGTTCTTTTAAATTAACTATAAACGGTGGCTTAATGATGAAATTTTTTTTGGTTTCAAGTAAATTAAAAATTAGCTGAATAAAGTAAGCTTATTTTAGCTACCTAAGAACATTTCTTTATAAGTTGACATTTTTTTAAACTAAGAAGAAGCTCTTAAATATCTCATACACTGTAAATATTTTGAGTGTAAAGAGTATTTCCCACTTTAATGTGTATACAATTACACTTAAATCTGTAAAATACATAAAATCAGCCAATCAAATATACTAAAACGCTACACATTAAAGTGGGAAATACTTTTTTACACATTTAAGTGTAAAATAGGCTAAAATACACATTTTAGTGTATTTTAATACACTCAAAATATTTACAGTGTAGGTTTAAAACGTTTTAAACAACTCAAGAACAATTTTTAAATTAAAATTTTTTTATTGTGCTAAATATTATGCCGCTTAATGTGTTCTCTTCACGTTTTTAAGCGTTTTTTTAGTGAAGAAACACTCCGGTTTATCAAAAAAAAGAGAATTTTTAGAATACATAATCATTTTTAGAGGAAAAAATTATCTTTTTTGCAAAGAGAAAGAGTTTTTTTTGATGATAAAAAAGAGATTATTGTTTCCCCACAATGAAATATCTCTTCCCCACAATAAGGAAACTTTTCCCCACAAACAAGTTTCTCTTCGTCACAAAAGACTTTGAAACACAAAAATATTGTGCTAAAGAGAAAAAAAAATTATTATTCCAAGTTTTTATAAATATTGAAATAAAATCTTTTCGCCACAATGACTTTTTTACGAAATCATTCGTTTTTAAGACTTTGAAATATTTTTTGTGTTGAAGAGATATTTATTTTTTTTTGAAATTTGTGCTTAAAAGTTTTTGATTTGTGGTGAAGAGATTTTTCAATAAAAATGATTGATTTTGTGGCGAAAAGTTTCAAGATGTGGGAAAGAGTTTTTTTATTGTGGGAAGAAGATTTTTGTTTGTGGGGATGAGGGACCAATAAAAAAAGTAAAAATATTGCTGAAAAAAAATATAGCCAAATAGTTTTTGGAGTTTGTTATTATAATGATCCCATAAAATTTCGTTTATTCTAACGAAAATATTCAAAAAAGCTAATGTTTTAAACTTTCTGGAACAATTGTATATTAATTTTGAATTTAAACCATTAATATTTTAAATTTAGCGAATTCATAAAAAATAATAATAAAATAGAAAAATTTTGAATAGCGTGAGCCGTTTTTATTTTTCAATTTTAAATTAAGTGAAAACTTTGAAAGTTTAAAAAATTCAAATCATGGAATTTTGATTAAAGAAAAAATATATTATTTTCAAAAAGTTTTTAGTAGTATTTACTCTTTTAATTTTTTTAATAGAAATAGTTAAAAAAAATAGGTTATTTGATTCAAATAAGAATTTATATTATCCTATTAACTTTGCCAACCTAAAAAATTATGAAATACTTTAAAATTTTTTGATTATTTTTCAAAAATTAATGAATTTAAATTTGTAATAGTAATAATCATAATTAATAATAATAATAATAAAATATCATGTTTTAATAATACAAAACTTTTGAAATATTCCTAGATAGTATTTTCTATTTGCATTGCTTTCAAATCCCAATCGAAAAAAATCACATAATTTTTTTTTGAAAATAAAGTTAATCTCAATTGAAAATATGTGCAAAAGTTGCCTAAAAATTGATAGCATATTAATATAAATTTAATTAATTAAAAATAGGTCTTTGGTCATGATCATTTCGTTTGCTAATGTTTGGTCATTAGCTTAAGCTAACATAACATTATCCGATCGAGAAATTATTTGTTAAATTGAATAGATTTTAACTTAGAAAATTATACTCTAAAATTATTAGTTTGTTTTTATCTAAGAATGTTTTATAAACATAAATCTGAGTAAAGAGAGATTTTTTCCTTGATTCAAAATAAAAAATTTAATAGTGCTTTTTTTTAAAAAAAAAAGACATTTAAACTTACAAAATTTAATTTTCAAAGTGACAAATTCAAAAATGGGAGCATTTTAGGACGAAAATGTAGTCGCTTTTTTTTAGTCCTATTTTACCACTGGTTTACGAATATGGTATAGAAAAATAAACTCGTTCTTTCTAAAGGTACGGGTTAAAATTTTATCCTTTTTATTATAACACCATGATTTTTTTATAAAAAAAAAGTATTAGGGTGGTTGCAAAATATGAAATTTATAAAATATAAATTTTTTTTTATTGAGTGTACTTTTTAGAATAATTAGGAAGAAAGGTGCATCTAGTGAACACTTTAATTACAAAAATAACGACTAGAAATATTGTAATGGTAACACTAAAATATTTTATAGAATACAGTAGAACCTCGTTAATCCGTAATTCCTGTGGATTAAATCATTAATGAATGATTTAAAATGATAAAAAATTATTAAAAAATTAATTGCTAAATAATTTTATTAATTTATGTTCGTAAATTTAATGATTTTATTTTTAAAAGCTGTGCTTAGAGACGTAGAGCCAAGAGACCGGGTAAATGCACGGATTAATCAATAGGGTTGGGTTAACATGGGAGAGATGGTACGCGATGTATGCACTTAAAATCAATTTTGAATTTAACTGCATGCAATACTGCGCAAGGGTATACGCTAATTAACTGAAAAACTGACTTGTTTTTTTTATTTTACAAATTTGCGCTAACATATAATTAAAACTACTGCGTTTTAAATTTAATAAAGTACTAACTTTTATAGTGTATTATATTGGATCGGTTTATACGGATAATGTGTTAATTCTGTAGAAATATTGTGTTTTTTTTATTTTTTTTTTTTTTTCAAAAAATAAGCACTACGTCAATTGAAAGTTTAGCACCCTTATTACAGCATTTCTGAAATTGTTTTAAAAACTCATTATTTGTAGTGATGTTGGTTAACAAAACGTTTGGTCGACCAAGTCTGCCAATTTTGGTTATCTAAAAAAATTTTTTTTTGTTAAATCTTTAGAATCATGTCCAATTTTTAATTGTTTATATCTATTAAAAAATTGGTTAACCAATTTTCTGGCAACCAATTTTGGCTAACTAAATTTTTGGTTAACCAATTTTGGCTAACCACCTTACCAGCACTAACCAACATCACTAATTATTTGGGGGTGTGGTATTGATCAAGTAACACAAATTATAATGATAAAATGCAAAAAAGTTTTTTTAAGAGAAGAATTAAATTAATTAATTTCTTATGATGATTAAAATCTCAAGTTTTTTCGATCTAATTTTTATAATATTTTAGTCCGAAATTCGACCCACTTTCAAAATAGCCTTTTTTATACAAATTTATCAGTCGAAAAAGTACCCACTTAAATAATTTTCCCATTATTAAATTTTCTATTTGAGAAGAAAATTATCTTTTTCTGCCCAAAAATTTTATTGAGATAATTTTTTTTAAGATAACCAGTATGAACTACACTCATATGCCAAATTGTATTGATAGACAATTTAAAAAAAGAAATTTAAATTTTTTTTAAATTCAAAGATTTGACTTATGGATGAGGTTTTTTTTTGTTGACAAAAAATAAAAAAATTTGAGAAATTTATTTTAATCGAAAATCAATAACCTCAAAAAAGTGTTTATTTTTAATTTTTTTTTTCTCCGAAAATTCTTAAAATTTAATTAAAATGTTTTTTATTATCTTGAAACTTTTATTTAGATAATGGACCTTTTTAGAGCAGCCAAAAAATTCCATTTTGCCTATAAGCGAAATTTAGCAGATAATGACTTTTTTTCCGATCGATTATCTCATCGACACACAACTAAAATTCTAATTATATTTGTAATTATAGCCACATTTAAACGTTTATATTCATCGCCTATAAATTGTTGGATTCCAGCTGAATTACGACGTTACGAAAAATTCATGAATAAATACTGTTGGGTCAAAGGTACGTATTACGTCGATCAACATTATGATTTGAACACATTTAGCATCGAGGCAAGACAAGAAAGCCTTTTACATTATTACCAATGGATTTACTTTTTTTTGTTAATTCAAGCATTTGTATTCTATCTGCCAAGAATGTTATGGACTTTTATATCAAACAAAATCCTAGATTACGATTTATTTAATATGGTCGAGGCCGCTATGAAAAACGATGCGGTCACATCAAACCAAGAACGAATTCTAAAATACTTAAGTTCATACTTAATGAATGAACACGATATGACGACTAAAAAAGAAATATCTGACAAAGTAAGACTAATAGTTCAAGAATTAGATTTAAATAGTAATAAGAAAGATTACAATTTAGTAATAGATTCATTTTCACCTCGATTTATAATGAGAAAATTCTCTAAATCACTTCTTACTATTTCATACATGGCCATAAAAATTATTTACTTACTAAATGCAATTTGTCAAATTATTTTAATGAACACTTTTTTGAGCAAAAATGAAGACAAATCATATGGTAGACAAATTTTGGAAACTTTCTTCAATGGCGAAGGAGATTTGAGCAGTTTTTCAGATTCTAAAATATTTCCTAGAATGACTGTATGCGATATACATACGAGAGAATTAGGGTCGGATCATTTGCACACAGTACAATGTGTTCTTTCTTTTAATTTGTTCAATGAGAGAATATATGCATTTTTATGGCTATGGATATTTCTAGTTATTATTCCATTTACTAGTTGGGATTTATTTTTGTGGATTAAGCGAATAGTAATTTTTAGAGCAAATTATAGATACAATTTTGTCAAAACTAGAGTGAACATTAATGGAAAAGGCCTTACCAATCGAGACAAAATTTTAATTAAATTATTCACCGAGTATTATATAGGGAATGATGGAGTATTTGTGCTTAGATTAATTGAGCATAACTCAAATGCTATAGTCGTATCAGATTTAATTCATATGATGTGGAATCAATTTAAAATAGATCACTGTTAATAATTTTTTTTTAATAGCTAGACTTAATTTTTTAATAAATTAAATAGAAAATAATTTTTTTTTTATACGAAGAATTTTAATTAAAACTAAAAGAAAACTTTTGAACGAAATAAAAAATTTTAAAGGCTAAAAATTTATTGATTTTTAAGACCCAACTCTGTCTCGAGGAATTAATCTAAGCTCTGAGCCATGTTTTAAAAAGACATTGCCAGCTGTTTGTTGTGGGTTTATACCAATACCATCATTTGTAATTATAGCACTAGTGGCCGCTGGAACCTTGAACTTAAAATACAAACTATTTTAAAACCATTAAAAAAAATTATTGTTTTTAATAAGTTTTATACTTCTTCAGCGGCGAATTTTAAAACGGCAGTAAATGGAGTTGACTCTGGTACACTTAGACTTAAAATTAACAAAAAAAAATAAGACTAAATTCTTGAGGAAACTTTATCATAAGTTGATCTTACACTTTGTAAGAAAGTTTTGGATCTGATGTTAGAGTTATTTTGAAGGTAACTTTGGCCCTTTTTAAAAAAAAATTTGAACAAATTAAATTTAAAATAAAAATTTTGTATTTCTTTTTCTTACATTTTGATTTTATCCTAAAAAGATTTTTCAATTTTTAGTTTAATATTTGTGTTTTTTCAAATTCAAAATTCAATGAAATTTCCTAAATGAAATTTTAGATTATAATGGATTATTATTCGTGGCAATTTTGTAGAAAACTCCAAATTATAATAGAACTAACTTAACAATAAAAAAAATTATATTTTCATCAAAATTTTAAACTTATAATATTTAGAAAATATTTACCGTATCACCTCAAATAAAAGTAGCCACAAATAGAGCAATGTTGCTTTTATTTTGGTTAAAATTTCTTTTAAGAGGAGATTTTACTTGATAAATTATTTATTTCTATTTTCTTTGTTTCAAAAAAATTGAAAATTTATGAAAAGTATGCTAAATGGTTTATAAGAAAATGAATTTTACTTTTTCAAAAAAAAAAAATTTGAATTGAATTTGAAAGGTTTTTTGTGTGACAATAATCGAACATTTCAAGATCAAGTGTGACATCGGCTTAATTAAATTATTGATGGATCTACTTTAACATCTTAAAAAATAAACTTGAGTAACGTAAGATCCCAGATTTGATCAGAACACAACGAGAATAAAATTTTTGATAAATTATATAGAGTAAAAATTTGTTACAAAAATTAATCATTAGACCCCCTAGAGTTTTTAAAAAATTTTACAAATTAATTCCTGTTTTATCAAATAGAACTCTTAAGACTTTAAAAGCTTCAATTGTTTCAGGTTACGGTTTTTGCAAAATATAATAAATGGATGCACTTGTCAACATCTCACATGAGGTTCTCGGTTACCAATTCTCATACATAGACTTAACTATGTATGGAATTGAAAATATTTACATAGACTTAAAGTTGAGAAATCATGCGATTTCGGTAACAGAGAATCTAAATGAGATCTACATTACAATCCAAAACAAAGTTAACGACCTGCTTAAACATTGTTTATACAGAACATAAACAAAACAAAACCAAACCGAAAAAGAAACATTTAAAATAGTTTTGTGTCGTTTGTGTTTCTGTTCTGTGTTTCTGTTCTGTGTTTTTTTTGGTTCCTTTCTGTGTCGGTTTTGGTTAAACATTGTTTATGTTATCGTTAACCTTGTTTCGTATACTAGTGTAAAATGAGATTCTGGCAAAGGCGGATATTTCTGAATATTAAATTGAAGGCATTTATTAATAAAAGCGATAGGATTAATGTAGTTATATCATGTTTAGAATTTCAATTTTCTTGTTTCTCATTTGAGTGAATAAAATTTTGTGTGGGAAGTAAAACTTGTAGTCATTTAAATCTTTAATTTAAATCTTTATCGTAGATTAACCATCGAAAAACCAATTTGAAATAACATAGATTTTTTAAATCCATAATACCATTCCTTGTCTCCTTTTGTTCATTTATAAACAAAGCTATAATACAAATTTAAAAATTTTAAGGAAATTTCCACTGTTAATAAAAAGAGTCAAATTGAAAATTAATTTCTAAAAATTTTTATTCAAATATTGGAATATAGAAAAAATAAGAAAATTATAAAAAAGGCGAAAAAAAAATTTTTTACAAATCAGAATTAATAATTGTCGATCGACTTAATTGATGATGATGTTCTTTCAATTGTTCAATAAAGTCTTTCAAATCACTGACTATATTTTTAGGAATGAAACCTTTTCGACCATCGCTTGATATTTGAACATAAAGCCAATCATCGTTATTGTCACGCAAAACTTTTAAAGTATCGGCAAAATTTACTGTGACATCATCGACAAAGGTAGCTTCATAATTTTGAGCACATACATGAGTATCATTACGCTCATCATATATAGATGATAAATTCATTATTAGTGATTCTAATTGAGTTGAAATCTCCATGTAATTTGATGTATTTGAAATTTTTGAATTGGATCCCAAGTTGGCTACTTGGATGGGGGAATGCAACATTGTAGAATGCTTGTTATTTGATAATGGTGATAGACAATTTGGAATTACTGAGCTTGTTAATACGTTATCGTGATCTATTTTAGTACTATGTAAACATTCTGTATAAGATTCGTCTGATTGATGATTTTTCTGGTGTGAAGTTGGTGAAGCATTATTGTTTACAATAGTAATGTCTTCTGTATCTGTAAAATAAGAAGTTATTGAAGAAATAGACATATTATTTCTTGGTGTTTCTTCTATGTCAACATATCCGCCGTTGTGGTACATTTGATTGTATTCATTTTCAGGTTGAAGGTGATAATAATCATTTTTATGATTTAATCCACTGAAATAAAATCTATGTAAAGATTCTTGAGTGTAATTATCTCTGCTTTCTATCATTGTGCTTGTCGCTGGTCCATTCGAAGTAACAGTTGAATTCGTTTTGTTTCCGTAGTCCATTATTACATAGTTTTCATGATTTTGATGAGGAGCTGCTTTGCATGGAAATAAAGTCTTCGTAATGCCAGACAATTGAAAACACTTAGGTAACGACAAACCTTTTGATTTAGGTTTCTGAAAATAAAAATTAAATTTAAATATTTTCAAATATTATTTTAGAAAATATTGATAATTGACTTACTTGATTTGGTTCAATAGATTTTCTAAAGGCCATTTTAGTAATTAATTGTTTATTTTTGGTTTTAAACTTTACAATGCCAGAATACGAAGAAATTGAGCAATATTTATATTAACCTTATCATTTGAAATTTTCTTAATTTTGTTAATACTTAAATTACTGACATTAGATTAATTTTTATTTCCATTAAATTTGTTAATCATTAATTTAATCAATCAATTGTGTCTCTATCCTTTTATGATTAAACGTTCATCAATTACCTGAAAAGCTTATCAGACAATAATTAATTTAAAAAAATTGAGTAACATATTTATTTTTTTTTTTTACCAATAGATTTTATTTTGTAATTTTCTTACCATTTGCATTATTATTTATTTAAAAAAAAAGAATCAAAATAATAAGGGTCTAATTAATTTTGAAATTTGATAATTTGTCGGCAAGCGTTTTTCATCGCATTTTTTTTATTTTGCATTCAATCATTCTTTTTTACAATATTTTTTAAGCTATTTTCTCTTTGCTGCGAGTCCTTCAATGGAGAACTTGGAATTTTCAATCATTTGTTAACTTTATTGAGACAAGGGATCTCGTCAAGAGACCATTCGTATAACATTAAAAGATCACTCTAATAGATGACATAAATTGTTTATGGTACACGATATAAATTGTTTTAAATATTTTGTCTATGGTCTTTTGGACATCAAAAAAAGAAGAAAAGTAAATTTGATCATGAAATAGCATTTGGATCAGAGCTTTTGAAAACTTCCACTTAGACAATCTTAATTCTATAATAAATTGAATTTGGCTTTCCCTCTTAAACCTTGATCGCTTAATCATGAGCTTGTTTTTAATACTAAAGAACATTTTTTCGTATTTACTCCATTTTTGATTCTTCCCTGAAAAGGCACGTATAATCTAATAGCGTGATAAATTTTTTTTACAATTAATTTTTGTTTTCTGATGGGTTGTCCATCTCAACAAAACTAACTCTCCTTTTGACTCTTTCTTAAACAAACTTCAATAGTATAACATATTTTATCTTTTTTTTTAGAGAACTAAATTTATATCAATATTTACTAACTTATTCTTTTTTTCTTTTTTTTTATGTAATCTTACCTTATCATTTTTTTTTATAGAATGGGGACTAAAAAGAAGGCATAAGCTGTTCGGGAGAATCCCTCAAAATTATTTTTGTAAATAAAAAAAAAATGATCGGGTTAACTAGAAAATAGTTAAAGGTAATAGAAATATAGATAAATTTATCTGATTTCGAAAGAAAGAGGAGATTAGCTGGACAGTTAAAGGCAATAAAATGGGCTAAAATAAATGTTTTATGACTTTTTTCTAATTATCATTTAAGAAACTTAATAGTTAAAAATAAAATTTCAAATAAAAAAATGCCTCTGTATCCAGAATTTGTTACCACTGGGCCATGAAAAGATGGGATCTCAAAAGAAATTAATTTGCTAATTTTAAACTTATACAGCACTTGCTTCGAAATAAAGGCGTGAGCGTTACCGTGAGCAAAATTTAATATTTTAAAAGGAAAATTTACTATATTTGTGATTTTCGGCAAAAAAGAAAGCTCATTTTCTTCCTAAAAAGTTACTTTATTTAAAATTTCATTATTTAAGCCCAAACTACTAAGAAATATCACAAAATTAACTAACACTTATGAGAACGGTAACGCTCACGCTCACGCCTTTTTTTCTGAGCGAGTGCTGTATCGACCAATAGACAATGGTTTAATGACAAAATCTAACTATTTAAAAAAATACGATCGAATCGAGATATCGTTGTCAAGGACGGTAATCGATGTCACGGACGAATATCAATTAGCAAATAAATAAAAATTATTTAAATCAATTATAGTTGAAAAAAAATAACTAATTGACTAATTAAATAACTTCAAAAATAAAAGGTAAATCGCTTATTGAATTAAACTTTTTAATTTAATTTACCGAATTTAATTAATGGCACTATTAAGAAAATGTATTTTTTAAATGGTTAATTGATATATAATTTAACTTGAAGTTTCCTTAATATTTCAAATAAATAAACATTCATTATTAAAGTAATTCCGTTCAGATAACCCTAATACTTTAGGCCTTTAGAGAAGATTCCTCAAGAACTAATAAAATTAAAATTTTAAATAGCATAAACTATGCTTTTATCAAGTCAACCGTTTGAAGATAACAAAATTTTCTTTACACGAAGTAGTTCTTTTGATTTTTATAATTAACTTTTCTTTATTTATTTATTTAAAATATATTTTAGGAGGATACCCAGGGCTGCTCCGAACGGCATACGCCTTCTTTTCAGTCCCAAGTTAAATAATTACACTTAATTATGTAAAAAAAAGTTCGATTAAGAAGTGTCCAAAATTTAAAAAAAAAACATAAAAAAGATAATAGTTGCGAAATTATAAGAAAAATAAAGAAAGTTTGGTGGTATGTACAAATTCGTTTTATGGCGAGACGAATTGTCCCTGGATAGACGAATTTGAAAAAAAAAAGATTTTGAATTTTTGATTTTTTTCTGTTAAATGAACAGTTTTGGTCAAAATAAAATCACTGAGTTATAGTCTAAAGTTCAGAATATACTTTTACAAAAACCATTCTTTAGCTGACTAAGTAGAAATAAGACTATATGTTTCTTAAACTTTAAGAAACGGGTCTATACAATAAATTTCAATTCGTCTTTTCAATTCATTAAATTGCAATAACTTTTGAACAAGTAGTGATAAAATTATTCTATAAATTGCTACAAAGTGTAACAATTTTCATACACTTATAAATAAAGATCTACAAAAATGTTGCAGATTGAAATTAGAAGCTTTTTAATTAAGGTGCAAATTTGCAATGTTTTCGCAGACACTAATTTTTAGATATATCAAAATTGTTACACTTTATAACATTTTACAGAACAATTTTATTACTTTTCTTTCAAAAGTTATAGCAGTTTGACTGAATTGAATGACGAATTGAAAATTACTATACAGAGCCTAAGAAACTTCTTTAGATTAAAATTTAATGCTGATTTTTTTTTTGAAAAATATTTCCAAAAAGTTTAATTTTTTTGCAATTACAATTTTCTATTAAAATTTTTAGAAAAAAATTAATTATGAGTTAATATTACTTTTTAAGTATCGTATCATAATTTTTTTTTATTTACTCCGGCAGCGAAGCAACGGGGCACTACTAGTATATAGTAATAAAATACCAAATGTTAAACATAGTGATAAGTGATTTGAACTTATCTTGGTTTTTGATTTACTGCACTTCTATTAAAATTGTGTCATAACAAACCGATTTCAAACGTACCGTACCGTACTACCTTAGCGTACTGTAATACCGTACAATGAATTTCTGAAAATTTATTCTTTCGCATATTTTTTTAGATTAAAATTCGTTATCAATGAAAACGAATTATTTTTGGAAAAGAAAAAAAAAAACTGGGAATCCCCGTGAATAAGATAATTTTTTCAAAGTTTTCATAAAAAGGCAGAATTTTTTTATTAACATTAAATTTTTTTTATTCAGAATTTTATATTCCTCAGATTTTTTTAAGTCATTTTATAAAATTAATTTTCAAAGTATTCTAACCTTTTTTATTTCTTTTCAAAATTTTATGAGAAATTTATGGTACTACAGTACGGTACGGTACGCTACGACAGATTTTTGATAGAAGTGCAGTACCAAAATTTGTATAAATAAGTTCTGAAAACCAGCCAACTTTTAGTTTTAAAAGATTTTGTAAGTGTTTATTAAGATCCTTGAAAAACGCTCTTTCATATGATATCTTAAAAGTTTGAAAATATTGATAAATACGGAAACCGCACCGCGCTGTTTATCGTAAATCGGGGGGGAGGGTGCGCTTTTTTTAGGGATCCGTTTATTACGCTATATAATTATGAGTGCGTTTTTAGAGAAGAATCAAAAATGAAGTAAATAATAAAAAAATTTCCAAAGTTTTGATACGCTATGAAAATGTTCGATTCTTAGTTTTTAACGATTTGAGAAAACTTTAAGTATTTTTTCATTTAAGAGATTTTATTATTTTAAATTTTTATAAAAAATAAAAAAAATATTTAACTAAATTTACAAGTAATTTATTAATTCTTTTTTAAAAAGTTATAATAAAAAGTATATAAATTTTTGAATTTTATCATCGATATAAAAAAAAAAGAGAGAGAGAATAATTTTCTATACAAAATAAAGTATCTTTCAATTCCGCTGAAAAAAAAAAATTAAAAATTACAAAACCGCTGAAAAAAAATTATTGAAAATAAATTGAATCAAATAACTTCACTAATTTTACATAGTTTGAGGAAAAAAAAAGATTTTAATGCTTGCATACAATAGAAATTTTGTCACATTAAATATTTTTGTGAATCACATCCAATAAATTCAAAATGCAAAAACAAAAAAAATTTAAGAACACAAAAAAAAACAATTAAATTGCTCGGGATTCTGAAAGCATTTTTTTTTGGAGGAAATATTACTTCAAGAATTTAAATTAAAAAAAATTTATACACTTTTTATCAACAAAAGTAAGTTTAGTCATGTTTAGGAATGACCCTACTTGAACAAATAAAAAAAAAGAAAATGGTCAAAATTTTCTACTCGGCCGTTTTAACATTCTGAGGTGCTGATAAAGCTGTGAAGGATTTTTCATTTTGGGTATTTGGTTGATTAGCTTGAACACTTTGTGCTAATGACGCAGCTACTTGTTGAGCATGTGCAGCTGTCATTATAGAATATTGATGCATGCGAATTTCTTCATTTATGAATCGTTTTAAACGTTCAACATATTGTGCATATATTTCAATGTCATTATGACCTGCGCCTTCGACCCATAGTGGATCGACTGCTTTGGGACATTTTTCATGTATCGCTATGCCGTGTGATAAATCTATTACTTCATCTTCAGTACCATGAATTACCAAAACTATTGAGCTTATTTTGCTCACTTTATCTATACTTGGAAATGCATCACAGCACCATGTACGCGTTGTGTTAAATGCTACTCTCATTCCTGACATTAATGGCGCATGTAAAATTACACCAGCACAATCATATTTGCTCTAAAAATAGAAATCAGATAAATTTTTTAATTAGGCTTAAAATAACTTGATTTTACAGCTAAAAGTATTTGGAAAAAAGTGATAAACACTCATTTATTGAATGTTAATTTTTAATTTCCTTATCATGAACTTTTATCTTTAAAATTATTAAAGCAGAATTGTTCAGTATTATATTTTACAAAATTTTTTTTTTTGTAAACTAAAATTTTCAAAGTAAAGTTGTTATACTCAAATACCTGGAAAAAGCATATTTTCATACGTGCATTTACACCTCCCACAGATGGCAATGCACCTCCTCAAAATATATCCGATTTCTACACTATGTTTAATGACCGAGCTTTGTATTTCAACTTAAGTCTTAAAAAATTTTTATTTCAAGAAATTGTATTTTTTTGGTTTAATTTTCCTCAAAATTAAACTTAAATTTCATGCAAAAATTTACTAACTTAACCTTTTGCTTTGAGTTCAAATCGAATTAAAAGCAAATCTCTTAATAAAAGTAAAAAAAAAATTTAAGAATTCGATTAGCACTTCAAGGAAATGTTTATTTTCTGTTAAATTTAGTACAAAACGAGAAATCTAGCTCTTATTTACATATTGATGTTTAAATAGTACAACTTTACTTTGAAACTTTTGTTTAAAATAAATTTTCAACAAGCAATTTTTTGTATTTATTCTAACGAATAAATATTTTTCAATTTCAATCTTTCAATGAATAAATAAAAATTTTTGAAAAGCAACAAAATAGATTTTTATTTTAAGAGAGAATGGGTGATAATTTAGCTTCCTAATAGAGCACATTTGCTTTTTAACAAATATTTTTTGTTTATTAAAACTAGAAATTATTGATTTTTTGTCTATTTTAATTATTTCTTAAAATATTTGAGTGAAAGACGGAAATTTTTGTTCGATATATAATTAACAAAAAAAAATTAATCTTACAGCTAGATCTACCGTCGGTACTGTACCAATTGATTGTCCATATAGAATAATATTAGATGGACTAATTCCAAATCGGCATCTCAGTGCATTCCACGCCGCTCTAATATCTGCATATAGATTTTTTTCATTCGGTGTGCCGCCACTAGCACCATATCCAGAATAATCATATGTAAATATATTACAATCTAATCTCGAGCCGAGTCCATAATAGAAACTACTCATTTGACCTATGTCGACCGCATTGCCGTGACTAAATAAAATAGTATATTTTGGATTAGGTGTACATCTGACAAAAAGACACGCTATTTGATGTCCACGTTCCGTACGAGTTAGAAAAACTTCTAATTTTTCCAATTCACCAGGTCCATATTGCCATTCTGCTTTTTCTTTCATAACTATTTTTGCATTAGTCACTACTTGACTAGTCAACTGACCTGTTTGATGAGGATAACTTTGCTGAGCGCAAACCATACTTGAGCATAATCGTCTCCCTGAATTTCTTATTAATTCTATAAAATTGCTAAAACCACTAGAATTTCTATTAGCGCGATTAGATGCATTTGCATTTGGATTATTTTGTTGTTGATTTTGACCCATTTGTAAATTAGATTGTTCATTTAGGGGGTATGTTTGATCAGAATTAACAATAAGGCTATACGTTGGCGGAGGTGGTAGAAAAGCAAGTTTGGCTACTATTTGAGATGGAAATGGTGGACAACAAAATAAGCAGCATAATTCACCAACAGATAAACCATTCATTTTTTTTAGGGAAACAATTGATCTAGATATTATTATAAAATTAAGAAAAAATTTAAACAGTTAAATATTCCATTAGAAAATCTAAACGAAAAATTAAAATAAATTTAAAATTTAGCTAAGTAAATTTTGAATTTTTTAAGAAAATTTAAACATAAATCTAAAAGTGACATATGAATATGTGCTTGAGAAAGAGAAGTGGATTTTTTCTTTAAGTATCAGACTATGCTTTATTTGATCAAATTTTATGTTATCGCTAAGTATTTTTAAAATTAGCATGTATTTGACTAAAATAAAAAAATATGAAATTATTCCTTTCTTTTTTTGTTGTTGTTGTTGTTTTTGTTCAATGTCTGATAGGGAGAAGACGATTTACAAAATAAAAAAAAAGAGAGAAAAGAAAAGAGAAAAATTGCTTTTTTATTAAAATTTACTTAAGCGAACCAGATCTTATATGATTTAGTCTATAATATAAATTGCTATGATTGATGCAATTTTATGCGCATTTTTCATATTTTTTCTTTTCAAAGCTTTATTGGTAGAGAAAGAAAAAATTAAAATAAAATTTGTTAATTACTAATTTAATACTTGCTTGCAACAATAAATATATTTTCATTATTGCAAGAATTATCAATTTGAAATAACAATAGTTTTCAAACTATAGACCCTTTAGAAGTTGCAAAAATTTCCATTGAGATATTCAAGATTAAATCTGTCTTTGTTATCTAATGCCCAGGGACAATTTACAATAAATAAACCTTTTTAGATCGATTAAAAATAAAAATATAAATGTTTTTCTTCAAAATATGATCATTAAAAAGATATTTGTTTTAGTAAATTCTATATGTTTACTTTAAAAAAAAATAACCTCCTAAATATTTATGCTTTCTTCTATTAATAATATTGGTCTTTACCATAAAAATGTTTCACTTGCTTTTTATAATAATGATTATTGACAATAATTAAATATTTTTCTCAAAAACATGGTTGAATTTAGCCGTGAAACTTTGATTTAATTTTCTAAATTAGAAATATATAGAGATTTTTTATTGTGATGCTTGCAGATGGTTTACACTGCCACGCCAAAATAGATGATGGCCATCTCGATGACTGCCGGGGAAATTCTCTATCTTTCATTAAGAGATTGCCTTATTGAAATTATTGTTTTTTAAGATAAAAATTGCTTAAACTCGTATACTTTTGGTGAATTAAATTTTATTTATTAGCTCACTTATATATTAAATTAAAATAAAAAGTTGATTTTAGGGATGTTAAATGAAGTATAAATCTTCGAAATTTTTTAATCAATTATTATTATTCGACAAAAAAATAAATGATTTAATAAAGCCTTTGCATTTAAATTTTTAGTTGAAATAATTTTAATTCGAAATAAGAATGATTAAAAAATTTCAAATTTTCGAAATAACACTAAAAATTCTAAAAAATTTATTTCGATTTAAAAATATTTAAATTTTAAATTGATAGTTCGAAATCATTTAAAAAACTTTTTAGAAAAAAAATATTGAAATTTATATTTTACTTTATCTAAAACATTGGTATCTAACGTCTTTCTTAATTTATTCTTAAATAGTCCATCACATTATAAAAGGTTTCCCACTAAAGCAGAACTTTTGAAAAAAATATTTCAAACTTTTTAGCTTCAATTAAACAATAGCAAAATCGAAATTTAATTAAAATGAATATTGAATTTTTTTTTCATTTTGATCTAATTTTCATTGAAAAATCTTAGTTTCATTTCATGAATATTCAATTTTAAAATAAAAAATTTACTTCATGCTTTAAATGCTTTAAAGTAACAAAGTTTTTTTTTTGTTTTTTAACAACCCTAGAAAAAACTAGGTGACAGAAATTTCTCGTAAAATCTAATAATTGTTCCTTAAAGCTACTTTTTTTAGAATAGGGTATTAGTTTAGAATATATTTTTCTTTTCATTTTAATATTATGAAAAAATGCTAATTTTTTCATTTTGTGAAAAGTTAATTTTTACTACTCTGGTCGTTCACATGTTCCAAAAATGAACATGTTCATGAATATTCATGAGCGTTAAGAAATGTTAAAATACTTTCAAAAATTTTCAAATCTTTTCCGACCTTTTCATAAATTTTCAGGACCTTTCATAAGTTTATTTGACCATTTCAAAAGTTTTCTAGTGAATTTTACAAACATTAAAAATAATTCATTCTCAGACAGTGCTCAATGAATTTAAATTGTCTTTTCCTTAATTCTTCCGAGATTGGCCCTTGCTTAACTATTTTATAAAGTTAGAGAAATTAATTAAATTTTAATCATTGAAATAACTGGCAAGTTCATAAAAATTTAGAAGAAAAATAGCATTTTTGAGTGATATAAGGCTGGGAAGAGAATAAATAGTTTAGAAATATATTTTAAAGGAAAAAATGTTTTTTTAATTTCAAAAATAATTTTTAATGTTTGTAAAATTCACTTGAAAATTTTTGAAATGGCCAAGAAAACTTATGAAAGGTCCTGAAAATTTATGAAACGGCCGGAAAAGATTTTATAAAATACCTGAAAGGATTTGAACATTTTTTAACGTTTAGAATATTTCGAATTAACAAGGACGTTCATGAATGTTCATGAAAGGATTAGAACGTTCATTTTGGAACATGTGAACGACCAGGGTAGGGTATAAAATTTTTAAAATGTAATCCGAAATTTTTCTATGCTGACTTTTTTTTATCATTTAAGTTATAATTTTTCTTTCTTGCTAAAACATCAACTATTATCGACTAAGTTTTTAAAAGAAGCAAAATAAAAAGCTAATTACAATTTTTTCTCTACTCGTATTTCAAAATTGAAATTTTCGGTAAATGATATTAAAATTTGCAACTAGATAATGCCAAAGTTAGCATCTAGAGATTGTAAATAAAATCGATTTAACAGAGTAATTATATTAATTAAAATAAAAAGTAGAATAGGAATTCACGCTGTGAAGCTTATTTCTATTAAACAAAATCGACAGGTTATTTTCAATTTCTAAAATTAAAAAGACTCATACATTTTTATTTTAATTTCCCTAAAGATTTCCTTTATCTTAACTTCCGAAAAAAAATTAAGAATTGAAATTCAATTTTTTTCGAATTCCTTATTATAAGATAAAAAAGATTAATTTATTTTAATATCTGAATAGTCATGAGCAGGGTTTTTTTTTCGATGCAAAAACATATAATTGCATATTGCATATGTGTTGCATATCTCAAATTTTATTGGCTATTTATTATTTTGAGAGACAATGGACCTCCTCCTAGACACCCCTTAACAATTTTCATTATGAGAAAATTTAAAAATTAATAAAAAATTGACGTTTAAAAGGCATTTTTCAACTCAAAAAAAGGAAAGTCTTAAAAATATCGATGTCTAATTATATATTTTTTTCTATCTTTTAAGAATATGTTAAAATTATTTGAATCGAAGTTGCATATATTTGCATATTTTGCATATATCGTGCATATTTCGCCCTTTGAAGTTGCATATTCATGTTGCATTTCCCGACCCTTGATGTTGCATTAAAAAAAAATCCCTGGTCATGAGTCTTAAAGACAAGAAAAATAAGCAAAAAATAGTTTCTCGCCTTTTGCTAAATTTTGCTTAATAATACCAATTTTAAGTATTACGAGTTCTTTTTTTTTCTTAATGATTAATATTCCTATTTTTAACAGAAAAAAAATTGTAAAACCATCAAAAATATCTATTTCATTTTTTTTTAATAATTTTAAAAGCGTGAGCATTTTTTGATGAATCGATAAGGAAAAAAAAATGCTTTTTTTCCTTTCCTGACTGAATCCTGATTACATAAATATCTAAGCTTTTTAAAATTAATTACATAGATAATTCACAAGAGAAATGCTTATAAGGAAAAGAAAACTTTATCAGAATACATTGAAAAGACAAAAATATACGAATAATTTTACGAGGTGAACTCTTTTTGTGAAGAAAAAAAATTACTATTTTGCTCGTTTTACGTATTTATTTAAGTGATAGTTCGTATTTACAAAACCTAGTTAATTTTCGCTAAAAACCTAAATTTTTTTTTATACTCAAATTGCATAATCTAGCATTCTTAAGTTTTCTTATCAAAAAGATTTAGCATTTCCTAGTTTAATTTATTCTCATTTGATATTTTTTTATGATGTTAAATACGTGATTTAATCACATATCTTCTTTACTTTGACAATTTATTTTAATTATCCTTCTGCTTAATTCAATGTATCCTTTTTGGTTTACTTTAATTGTGCACGCAATTTAATTCCTTTTTTTCTATCTTTCTCTAAATAAAATACTAGGATAGAATATGTTGTAACAAAATAAAATATCTATAAATTATTTATATTTTATAAAAATTAACATGAATTTCCCATTTGAAATTTCTCTGATAAAAGGTTCGAATAATTTTTGAAAACATCCTTGTTAATTAAACAAAATTAACACTGATTAAAATAGAAAAAAAAACGTTTTCTTGAACTCATTGTGTCTTAAAAGTTAAAAAAATATATAATCGAAAATTGAAGTTGTTCATTAAATGAGTCGTCAAAACAAAATTGTGATTTATTTATTGATTTTTTGTCCTCATATAAATAAATTTATTTTATGAAATTATTAAATTTAAAAATTTTCCAAAAAAAAAATTATTTACAATTATTTGATCCTTGTTCGCGGTTGAATAAACCTTAATTAGAATTGAGATATTACAGGGATTTTGAAGCACTTAATCTTACAATAAGTAATAGAACAAAAGAAATGAAAAATAAAAAAATTAAATAGGTAAATTTAAGGTTTTTTTAAAGAAAACAACTAAAATTCTAGACTAAAAATGCATAAATTTGAATTTATCTAAAAATAGTATGAATCCTTTTATCCGGTTAGCTTAAATGCCCTTTTTCTTAATTATTTGATGAAATAACCCAGATCCAATTCCACTAGCAGATCTTACATTTTAGTTCAAGATTATTGGATCCAACTAAGAGTGCTCTTAGGCTATGAATAAAACTTTGAAAATATAAAATTTTCGAATAACAAAAAACATTAAGATATATTTTCAACCCAAAATAATTTTGAATCAAATTAATATTCATTTTCTAAGTGATAAGCTTTTATTTTTTTAGTAGACTTTCTCTTGAATTTAAACAAAGTCATCACGAAAAATAAAAGTATTAATCTCACTTGAGTAACCATCTTAGTTAGATTATTATTAAAGCCCAGTTTATTTTTTTAGGGATTTAGTTTATCTTACATTATATTTTTAGTAGTTGAAATTTTTTAAAAATAATCAGTTATTTTGTTTAGTGTCGTAAGAGGAGAAAAAATTATCTGATTTTTTAAATCTCGCTAAGCTTTATGAAAAAAATTCCAATAAATAAACACCATAAAAAATTTTTAACTTGATGTTAGCAGCATTTTATTTGAATCTTTTGAAAAAGCATAAAAAAATTTAAAGCAAATAATTTTATTTATAGTAGAAAATAAATTTTTTGAAGCTTAGATTACTTATTTTCTTTTTATTTATTTTATTGTATTACAAAAATATGAATAAACTTATAAAAAAAAATTGCTTTAGAAAAGTACTTTGAAAGTCTAAATTTATTAATCAAATTTGTTTATGATAAAACTAAGCTCTTAAAAATAAATTTTTTGATGTTTATAGAAAATAGGCAAAAACACGTCGTTTGAACAGCAGCCGGACCTGTTTGTTTTATCCCAACAATGAAATGGCACTGTAAAAACGTCCTAAAAAGCCTAGAGTTACTAAATTTTTACTAAATAATACTTAAAAAATATGTGACTTAATATTACATGTGATTTAAAAATTATTAATTTTATGCTCGAAATTTTGTCATTTTTATTTATTTAAGTTTATCTAAGGTAAATTATATTTCTTATCATAATATTTCTTATTTATTTCGGCTTTCTCAATTATTTTTGGTCTAGCCTCTATCCATTTATAATTATCCATTTCTGCTAGTCTTGGTTCCCTACCACAAAGTAATGAAAATGGAGTTTCTTCGATAGAACTTTGTTCGGAAGCTCTATAAGCAAATAAAATTATATGTAGATATAGATCCCAATTAGTTTGATTAGAGTTAGAATACGATGAAAGCTTTTGACAAAGAGTTTTATTAAGCCTTTCTACAAGTCCGTCACATTTAGGATTGTATGGGTCAGTTTGTATTTTATTTATCTTAAAATAAATGCATATACTGTTAATTAATTCACTTAGGTAATTACTTTTTGGTTACTTAAAAGTATAATCTATTATATCAAAATAATTTGATTATAAAAAAAAGGTGAGACAAACTTTGAAACTCTTCTGTATTCAACCAAATAAATTTCTTACCAAAAGTTTAGATTTTAGATAACTTTTGCATTTAACTTTTGAATAAATATTAAAAATTCAAATAAAATAAAGAATCCACATTTTTAATTTTGTAAAAAATGAATTTTTCAAAAGAAAAAAAACAAAAATTAGAAGAGCAAGAAATCGAAGAGAATGAAGATGTTAGCGAAAAAGAACAAGTTTACGATGAACTTAAATCGAAAGTTGAAATTTTTGATATAATATTTCATCCATCCGAAAATAATATCTTGAATTTAGGTCTTATAAATGGAAAGCTTAAAATGTAAGACTAATTCTGTGATTAACTAAAATCATTTCTCAAATTACCACTTTTCTATTTTTAAGATATGATGTTTCCAAAAAGAAGAAAAGACTCTTAAGCGCTCAAAAAATTCATAAAAAAAGCATTAGAAAAATTTCTTTTCCAGTTAATAATTCTAATTTGGTATTCACTGCATCAAAAGATAAATCTATCAAACTAACAGATATTAAACAGGAATCGAACGTTTTAAATTTGGAAGATGCTCATGAGTAATTCAAACTAAAAGTTTTTTATTTATAACTTAGTTTTCTAATCTTAATCTTAGATCTCCAATTAATTGTTTGGTAACAATTGACAATTGGTTAATTGCAACGGCGGATGATGATGGAGGTGTAAAAGTAATCAAACTCGAAAAGTTTTCATTAAAATTGCACAATTTTTAGTCTTGTCCATTTAAAGATATGGGACTACAGACGAAAAAATCCATGTATGGAATCTAAATCCGATTGTTCAGATTATATAAGTGATCTAGCTGTTAGTAGTGATAAAAAAATACTCTTAGCTACATGGTAGGATTTTTTCTCATTTCTAAAATTTGTAACTATGTAAAGATTATTTTTTTTTTATTAGTGGTGAGGGAACCTTAAATGCATTTCACATAAAAAAAAAGAAGTTAGAGCTTCAATCAGAACTAATGGATTCTGAGTTATTATGTGTCGGTTTTATGAAAGTAATTTTAAAAATTTTTTATAAGCCTTTAAAAAAATTTAGTAAAAAGAAACCATCACAACTTTAAATAATAATTTCTTAGTTTATTTTTTATTGAATACTTTAATTCGATATTTTAGTTAACAAATTAATTTTGAAGGATGAAAAAAAAGTTATTTGTGGTACAGGAGAAGGAGCTATAGACATATTTAATTATGGTGAATGGGGTAATATATCAGATAGATTTCCTGGGCATCCATCATCAATAGACTGCATGGCAACTCTATCCAGTAATGTGGTTCTAACTGGCTGTTTTGATGGTAATATCAGGTAAATAAATGTAGAAAATTTAAAATCTAAAAGTAAAATATTATATTTTAAATTAAGAGCTTGTCACATTTTGCCGAATCGATTTTTGGGTGTAATTGGAAACCATGATGGGTTTCCAATTCATAAGCTTAATTTATCAAGTGACAAAAGTATTTGTGCTAGTTTGTGTCATGATCAAAAAATTAAATTTTGGAATGTTGAAAATTTAAAAAATAAAAATATAGATGCTCAATCTAAGTCCAAAAATAAATCATTAAAAAATAAAAAATTAACAACCAAAGGTAAAGCAGAAAACTTTTTCGCAGATATAATAGAAGAAAAAGACGAGGATGGGAGTGATAAAAGTGATGACAGTGATGAAAGCGATGAATTCGATTCTGATTCGAATGATGATGACTCTGATACTGAAAGTGATTCAGACTAGTTATTTAAATAAAAATTTTATAAGAATATTTAAAATTTTAATTTATTTTCAAGTTTAATCAAAAACAAAACTCTGTTTTTGAAGTATCAAGAAAAATCAAATGAAGCTTTTCTATTTGCTTTTACTTTGTTCTTCTGTATTGAGTTCAGTTAAAGGCGCCCCTAAAATTGAATTCAATATAAAGTGGTTGTAATAAAAATGTAACGCCAATCATCAACCGAAACTTTGAACCGTAACCGTAACCATAGCTTAAACATCTTAAAATTGAAAATTAAGTCTAATTAACATGGGTTACGGTTACGGTCAAAAGTTTCGGTTGACGGTTGACGTTACATTTATATTACAACCACTGTAGAAAAATTGTTTATACTAATTTTGATCTCTCAATTAAGATAACCAAGGGCTGATTAACATTTTGAATTATTTTTGAAATGGAGCTGCATAATATCCTTTTAATTTAATTTTGATTGCTTTGAACAGTGTAAAAAAAGGCGCTAGAATTTCAGTAATAAAGTTAAGATTTTCGTTACTCAAATATGTTGTTTTATACAATTAATTTATTAGCAATTTGCTTCTACAGTCATATCACCCCATTTGTTCTACAGTCATATCACCCCATTGTTAAAAAAGCGTATTGTTATTAAAATGAAACTAATGCAAAATGCATTTATAACATTTAAATATAAAAAATTACAAAATTTTTTTAGTATTTTGCAAATTATTATTTTTCTAATTTCTTGATTTAAGTCCAGTAAATCAGTGACTAAAATGAATAATGAGATATAAAATAGTTAAAATAAAAAGTTTAAAATAATGAAAAAAAATGATAAAAATTAATAATTTTTCAATTAAGAAGTATTCAAGATGTTTTTAATTGAATTTTGAGTGATAAAACTGAAATGTGATTATATGTGTAGTGATAAAAGATTAACCTGGCTGCATTTGTGATGAATTTGAGGTCAAAATCAGGGATTGTTGGTATAGCAAACATAAATATATTTTCAACAAAATTTACAAAACTTATTCCACACAAACAGCACTTGCCTCGAAAAAGTGGCATTACCATTACCGTACCATTACCATTACCGTACCATTACCATTACCATTAACGTTACCATTACCCAATCATTACCATTAACATTACCTTTACCCATTACCATTACGGTTATTTTTGGAAAAAAATTTATTTTGAGAAAATATAAATTCAAAAAAAAATTCAAAAATTTTTGTGGTAACGGTAATGGTAACGGTAATCGTAACGGTAATGGTAGGTAATTGTAATGGTAATGATACGGTAATGGTAATGGTAATGGTAATGATTGGGTAATGTTAACGCTAATGGTAATGGTAATGGTAAAGCCACTTTTTCGAGGCAAGTGCTGTACCTTACAAACATCCAAATACCTGTTCATCATACATTTAATAAGTTGCAAACACACAAAAAGAGATTATGATAAATAATGGAACGAGTCAAACAAATATCTTAAAAAGATTTAAGTTTTTTATCATACAAATAATAATCGATTTACAGGAGTGTATATTGATTTGAAGGCAGCCATGCTTTTGTTAATTATTTAATTTTTCGTTTTTACATTGCCTAAAAAGGGATTTTGGTTTAATCTTTTAAGTGGATATCTTATACAAACAAATATAATTAAATTAAAATTTGTAATAATTTCTCACTTTTCTTTTCGTTTTAACCGATGCGGTGTATGAAATATTGATTATATGAACTTTTGATTGCACAAACGATAAAAAAGGAGTTTGATAAAAAAAAAAGCATTTCAATATTAAAAAATGTTGAAATAATGTTTATTATAATATAATATTCAATATTGAAAATAAAAAAATTTTAATTTCAAAATTGGAATAAAATGAGCGAATTCCCATTGGTATCAAAGTTTAATAAATATTACAAGCTGGAGATTTAGAAGTTATCATGACGAAAATGTGAAATGCAAAGCACTTTTAAAATAAACAGATGGTCGAGTTTTTAATCAATCAAATATTCACGAGAACCTCGGAAATGTCTAAAAAACTGAAACAATAATGATGGGACCTTATTTAAACCCTAAATAGTTAAGTGACCAAGTTACTTAGTTGACAAGTCAAAGGAGCCAGAGGGTGAATCTAATAGTAAGTTGACAACTCAAGTGAGCCAATTGGCTGAATCTAATGAGCAGTTGACAACTCAAGTGAGCCAATTGTTTGAATCAAATACTCGATTTACACAGTAAATTAAGAATTTCAATGAACAGGTTGATCAAATTCAAGGAACAAAAAATCAAAAAAAAGAAACGGATGAATTGCTTATTGAGCGATTACGCAATTTGCAGAAAATTGATTCTTTTTAAATGAATTAAATGGAGTACGAAATTAAGTAATTAAGAAAAGAAAAATTAATGAAAAAATATGTTTCTCGAAATCGATTTTGTTAACTAGTCGATAGTTAAATGATATTTGAAAAAATTACCTAAGAGTTTTCTGTTAATATATCTAGAAAATCGACAATACGTAATTCTTTTTAAATAATAAACTTATTCTCTATTTAATCGAAATAAAGTGAGAATAATTATCTTTTTAATGAAATTTGACAGTAAGAGCAGGAGAAAGAGACGTGATGCATTGGAAATTTTCGACCATTTTGCCGCGGTTAAAAACACCATTCATCTTAAAGGAGCTAGTCTAATGCAGTGCTTTATCAAGGCCCTTTTGTTGCCACGGTTTGTGGCACTTTCATATTGTGAGAAATTGCCGGTTGGTTAAAAAATATGGATATTTTTTATTGGATAGAATATATTGTTATATAATAAAAACTAATAAATTACATGCATTTTAATTTTTTTAACAATTTTTTTGTACATGCTTTTTCAATAAACATTTTAAAGATGTTACAAATTCAATTGAAAATAATTTCCATTG
>NTPY01000700.1:290359-301314 GCA_002922825.1 Brachionus calyciflorus
TTCATACATGAATACATGAAAAAAAAATTTAATATCTTTTCGTATCATTTTTTTACAGAATATTTACCGATGCTTTAACTTGTATGTGTTTCATTAAAATAGGCTGAAGTTGGCTCGGAAAGATTTAATTTCTTTGCAAACACTGTATTAAGGGAAAGAAACTTAAAATCTGATGTGTTGATAAAATAAAATATCTAAAATTTACCAAAATTTACGGAGAAAATGGCAAAAAAAGGAAATTTTTTATTTGAAAATTAATATTTTATAAAAATGGAAAAATTCGCAAAATTTGAATTTTTTTTTTTACAATAATTTACGTAAAATATGGTAAATTTACGATAATTTACGTAAATTTCGGTAAAATCCAAATATCATAGCGGCCCTGTATCTTTTTGAAATTTTTCTTTTGATGGAATCAACTTATTTCCCAAAATATCAATATATCTGTTGTGTATAATATCAATATAGCCTTCGATTAAAAGAGTAAATATTTCAAGACTATAAAAGCTCATTTAGCACTAAATTTCAATAAACATTTTAAAGATGTTACAAATTCAATTGAAAATAATTTCCATTGAAACATCAACTGAATTATAATGATAATTTACGTAAATTTCGGTAAAATCCAAATATCATAGCGGCCCTGTATCTTTTTGAAATTTTTCTTTTGATGGAATCAACTTATTTCCCAAAATATCAATATATCTGTTGTGTATAATATCAATATAGCCTTCGATTAAAAGAGTAAATATTTCAAGACTATAAAAGCTCATTTAGCACTAAATTTCAATAAACATTTTAAAGATGTTACAAATTCTAAATTCCAATTGAGATACTCACTGGTTTCGTTCCCTTAAAAATGCATGTTAGGAATATATTTCTGAGACTATTCTTGTGACACGTATCGATTTTTTCTGTTGTCTATCTCAATCCTAATCTTCTCACTGAATTTTATCTGACTCAATTTAGCCTTACTCCATATTTTTTACTTCTGGCAGAAATCCCTTCTAGCTTTTTTATGTGCTTTTCAAAAGCGAGATTTTCGAGCAGCATTATAACTTGTTTGCAATTTATCTTCTTCAGACCTAAAAAGGCGATGCTTTTTTTCATTTTAATATTTTTCATTTATGTGATGATGACTTCTTATTTTTTTTACAAAAATGACTATTCAGATATCGGACGATCATTGTACGATTTTGTTTTTTTATAACGAGCAATACGTTTTTACACATTATTATTTCTTTTTCAACTCGATTTTTATCTGGAATTTATTTGTTTAGTAAAAAAGCTTTAATCTTGTCCTCTTTTGATATTTAGTGTCTTCTAACGGTTTCAATAGTCAAGACGGTAACGACATGTTTGGTAGAACTTAGACTCTTAAAACTATCACTAACATTTGTAACATGTAAAAATTAGTAATGTTACACATTTCCTTTTTTTGGAAAAATTCTCAATGCGAATTGTTGAATAGTTGAATTGCACGAAACTTAATGGAGCCCTAATAAATTAATTTCTTCTAAAAAACAAAGTTAAATAAAAAGTTCACTTTACGCCCAAGATCCCAAAAAAGTACTTAATTAAATAACCTAATAATAAGTTGAAGGTGCGTTTTGAAAAGGATTTTTGTGACACTTACTTGTTAGCTAGACAAAATATTTCGAATAAAATAAGAAAATAAGACATTATACAATATTCTACTAATAACTAAAAGTTTTATTTAAAAATTTATAAATAAGCAAAGATTAAAGGTTCCGAATGTTTAAACATTTTGGATATTAAATTTAAGCTGTAAGTCTTTGAGTCGTTCGTCGACATTTTTAAAATATCTCATTTTCGAAACAACCGATATTGCTTTTTTGTAATTTTTTTGGCTAAAAGCATCTTCTAGTTCATCTTCAAAAGGTCTCATTATTTCTTCTAAGCGTTCAGCTAACTCCTCAACTTCTTTCGGTTGTTTTATTTCGTCTATTATTTCATTTAATTCTAAAATTTCCATTAAAATTAATCGTTTCTCAGCATCTGATTCATGTGTTTCAATTGCTTCTGCGTTAAAGTGCGGATCTATTAAATCAAGCATATAGACTCCACGTTTAATAGGACTCTTTAGTGTATCATAAGCTTTATTTACCAAACTTGATTGCTCTGCTGAGAATTTTTTCTCAAGCTTAAAAAAAAATTATTAAGAAGAGTTCTAATCTAATTTGAAAAATTTCTAAATTTTCTATTAAAAATTGAATTTGTAAGCATAGCAATAATTTGCAAAAATGTTTATAAGAATTGATTCTCTATTAAACCATACCGATTTATTTTTCAAATCTGATGTTATAGATCGAAATCTTTAATTTGATAGAATTTTAAACTTTATTCCTCAGCTGAAAGGCGATTTCTCCTTAATATTTATTTTTTTTGTTGAAGCTTCAGAAAATTTATTTTGGTTAATAAGAATCAAATATCTCAGAATAAAACAAAAATTAATAGCTTTACAAATCAATTTTGAATTTAAATTATTAAAAAATCGCTCACTTTTAACTTACATCAGATTTTAGAGTAAATAAGTCTGGATGTAATTTTTTCATTAACTGGCGAAAATTCTTCGTTAACAACTTTACATCAACATTGTATTCCATGTTAATGTTAAAAAGTTCAAAATAATTAATCTTATTATTAACTGGTAAAATTGTATTTATTTCACATGGACAAAATTGCAATTTAGACTCTTTTTCAGTCAATTCTTTTTTACAAGACCAACAATTATAATTAGTTAAACTTATTCTATTAAAATCACTTATAAAAAGTAATTTTTTTAAATTTTCAGTTCTGCCAAACACCATGTTTTCATATTTATACTTAAAGCAACGTGCTATGACTCTATACATCTATAAAGTTCAGGAAATAAACTACAAAAAAAGCTAATAAATTGATAAGTAAAAACTATAGGAATTTATACCTAAAATAAAAAGAGCTAAAAATAGAAATATTGAAAAATTAATTTTTCAAATTTTTTTATTTACATTTAAAGTTATTACGAAAATTCTTTTCATTTGAAAAAAAAATTAAATTTTGTCTGACTTGTTTGAGGAAATTGTTTGAAATACTTTGAATTAAATTCAAATTAAAATTTTAACTTCTTGCTTGGCAAGCTCAATTAACATTGGATCATCGAAAAATTTACTAATTGTGACGTCTTCACTTAAGCCTTTACGACGTCTAGTTTTTAGCATAAATTCTCGGGCTAAGTGATTAACTGGTTGAGGTTCTAAAGGTTTTATTGTAATACTTTTGTCTAATGGATCACCTGGTACGATTTGCCAATGATGAAATACGGTTAGGCAAAAAGCTTGACCTTGTGTGTGATTTCTTAAATCTGTCTCAAAGCCAAAAGAGTCAATAGCTGGAATGAACGCCTTGAGAACATAGAGTGGAGAACCAGGGATCGGTCCGTCTTGAGTTACGTGACCACGTCTTTTAGCCAAAACGGTATAAACAGCCGAAACACAATCAGCCGGAGCGACTACTTCTGCAAAATAATAAGGCTCCATTAATCTTGGTGTGGCTAGTAAAAATGAGGAATAAGCTACTCTTCTAGAAGTTGGGATTATTTGACCTCCACCTCTGTGCATTATTTCAGGTGCGACTACGGCATCCAAAATTTTAAATTTAACATTTCGGATTGCTTAAAATTTTTAAATTAAATTAGAGAAAAATATAATTAAAAATAAAAACCTACGTTCTTCACATAAGGGACCTTCTCGTGCACCCCATTGAAATCCTTGAACTATGGAGTCTTTTACTGAATTCAGTAAATTTTTGTTTACTTCTGAGGGTAGAGTATCGTCAACTAGAATATTTGGTCCGTTCGAATCTGGACCAAATGCCCATATAGATCTAGCAGCTAACAAATCCCAATCGTATTTGGTTTGGAAAAATTCTCCAATTTTCTTTTTATTCCAATTTACTGAGACTATGTCGTTTTCTATATCTTCAGCTATACCTTTTTCTAGCGGTTCAGCTATCATTGTTATTTTGTTCCTTGATTTTAATTTAAAAAAATTAACTAAAAAAAATAAGATGAATATCATGAAATGTAAGAAATTAGCAACAAAATTAATTTCGACCTTGTTTACTCTTGCATTAAAAGAGGCTAAAGAGAATGAGAAGAAATCGTTTACTAAGTCGGGTCTGGCAAACTTTGTGATCCACCGATCATTATAATAGTTAATTCTAGGAATTAACAATTTTTTTAGACTTTGTTTTTGTTTATAAAATTAAATTTCATTTTGAAAAATGATTTTTGAACTCCTCGATTCTTAAAAATTCTGTTTTTCCAAACTAAAATTGAGCTTCTAATTCTATAAACATCAAAAAAATTTAAAAAAAGAGGAAAAAATTTTGCAGTAAAACTTATAATTAATTAAATTATATGACTAATTTGAACAGAACCACTAAATCTTAAAAAAAGTTAAAATACAGTGATCTTACACTTAAAATAGATCAAGTTCACATATGAAATTATTTGAAATTCGTTTTAATTTTCAAAATATATAAATTCGAAAATCCCTGACCTAAATTTATTTTTTTTATAAACATCAACAAATTTTCGTGTTAGAATAAGTAAAATTATATCTTTTCGAGAACATTCCAAAAAGCTTTGGATGTAAAACATTTTTATAAGAAGAAGCTAATGATAAATAGATGAACTCGACTTTGTTTTCATAATTTTGTTTTGGTTAATACGAATTTTGGAAATATTTTTTTGATTCATTAATTTACCATAATTTACATATGGTAAATTCATGGTATCATAGCGGTATTTTTAAAAACTTATAAGCTATTTGAGTAGTGAGTTATTAAATCTTACTTTTTGTTTGGAGTCTCAGCAAAACATTTAATAGAGGATGTTTCAACAACAGTTTCACAAAATGAAACAACGGGATCAGCTACTTTAATCTCAATTTCGGAATACATTCTTCTTAAATCATGCATAACACAGTCCAAATAGAGTTCACCTGTACCAAGGATAACATGTTCTCCAGATTCTTCTACTTTTGTATTAAGTAACGGATAACTCTTATTGACCTTACGTAGACCATCCAACATCTTAGGTAGCTCTGAAGGATTAACTGGTTCGACTGCTATTTTAATAACTGAAGTCGTATTGAATTTTAAAGGTCTAAAAATCTGCGCTCTGTCGCATCCTTTAGGTTCAATTATCGTAGCTGTTTTAACAATAGATTGTTCAATACCTTCAATTAGAACCCAATTGCCAGCTGGTATTCTATTAACTTCAACTCTATATCTAGCATTATAAATCCATATACGCCCTACTTGACAATATCTAGAATCTTCTTCATCCTGTAAGCTATAGTTCTCACCTAAAATTTTAACTTGTTGATTAGCATTTATCGTACCACTAAATACTCGACCATAAACATGAAAAGTAGTCGCATCTGACGTTGAATAATTTTTTACAGTATGTATCACTAATGGCCCATCTGGATCACAAGTAAGCATACTAGTTAAAAAATTCTCATGATTTCTAGTCTCATCATCTTGTTCTTCTTCATCTTTAGACAGCTCTAATGATCCCGAATAGCAATGTTGAACTTTATTGAATGCATTTTCAACTGGTGATGGTATATGTTCAGCTAACATATCAGTAAAACCAGTAAATTCACCGAAAAAACGCGCACAAATTAATTTTAACAAAGGACGTATATTTAATTTTAATTCCGTTTTCGTTAATTTAATGCCTAATTCATTTAGAGTATCTTCTAGAGTGGTATCTACATCACCGACAGTCTGGGAAAATATTTTATACAATGGTTCTAAAATGAATTCGACAAAGGCTCTTTGTGACGTGGCTGAAATTGGTTTTTTAGAAAATTTTCTCGTTTTCGGATTAAAATAACAATCACCCCATAATTTAAGAGCAAATTGTGCAAAGTCAAAATTGACACCAAATTGTAGAGCGTAAATTTTAGCGAATGATTTCAATGTAAAACAAAATCTATAATAGGAACTAGCAAAGCAAACATTGCCCAATAAGGGCGACAAAATTGACTGTTTATAAGGTTTTTGTCCACTAATAGTCTCAGTTTCATTCAAATTTCCATTTGACCATGTTGATGAATTTGATGCTTCATCAGTGTAACGGTTAATTAGAGCATTTACTTCATCGATTATATGCTTTAATTTATAATAAGCATCATTTGGGGGTAGTTTAAGTTCGATTATTAAACGATCAATTTTATTGATGCATAAAGTAATTGGTAATTTTTCTAAAATAGCATGTTTTACGAGTCTTTCTGTGTTCATCATGACGCCATCAGCAGCGTCTACAAATAAAACACACCCGTCACTTATTCGAAATGCAGCAGTTACTTCATCACTAAAATTAACATGTCCAGGTGTATCCATCACATTTAATAAGTAACTTTTACCTCGACTATCTGGGAGTAGAATAGTACAGGGTTGAGTTTTAATACTGACTCCTCTTTCGATTTCAGTAAATAAAGTATCTGTGTATCGAAGATCCTTACTTTCTATGGAACCGATTCCAGGGTGAGTTTGTTCAATTAATGCATCACAAAAAGTTGTTTTACCATGGTGTAAATGACCAAAAATCGCCACATTACGAATTAAATCAGGGGTATCCATTAAATCAGCCAGAAATTCAAGCTCATAAGTTGTCTCTGGTATGTCTTGTTCGACTACAGAAAATCTTGATCGTTTTACTGGAGCTATAATTGGTTCTGTTAAAGGCTGTGCGTCTTCTTCATGAACTATTGTTTCGACCTCTGGGCCATAGACTTCTACAGCTGATGGATAATATTTTTTATCTTCGTGTAAAACAACCGCCGTCGAAGTTCCATCTTCTTCCATTTCATGATCAGGTTCTTCTACTCGTTCTTCTTCTTCATCCTCATCTCGACGGCCAGCTCCGAACTCTGAAGCGTATATGTTTTCTTCTTCTTCCTCGTCCGACTCTAATTCTGGACCAATATAATTACCAAATTCATCATATAAATCACCGTCCATTTTTATTTTCTAAATTTAAAAGAATATTATTAATTTTTTTTTATTTTAGCAATTTTTCTAATTTTTTTCTTGTATAAAAATTCAAATTTAAAAACTTTAGTAAAATTTAATGCTTATACTTATGATACTTTTATTAAGTCAAATATAAGCTTTATTTTGTTGAAATCTTGCATTTTATTTTTTGCACCCGAATTAGTTAAGAAAGAATAAAGAAATATTTTAAAAGCAATAAAAATAAATCAGGTAATCCTGATACATGAGTGTTTTTACAGTCAATCATTTTCAACTAATTCTCAAAGAAGAATCTAATAAATAAAATAACAACGTTTTGTTTTAACTTTTAGGATAAATTTTCAAGGATTTTTAATTGTTAAGCCTACGTTAGATTCTTAAAAATTACGCAATTTTATATCATTTAAGATAAGAACCAAATAAAATTAAACCAGTGACTTTTATAAAGCCTGTTTATACACGAGGAAAAGCTAAAAGCGTTTTTGATCTTTTGCTTTAATGATTTGTGTGAAAAATTTTTATTAAAATAAGATATAGACTTAAAATTCATAGCACTTCTATCGAATTTGCGACGTAGCCGACCAACCGTGCTATCGGACCGTACGAAAATAGAGTTTTTAGAAAAAAATTTTTTTGAAGTATTTATTTTTTAGAATTATTTAAATCATTTTTAAATTCCTGATCCGATTAGTTACAAGTTATATATAAACTATAGTTTTAATGTCGTTTAAAAAAAATTGTAAATAAATTTTCAAAAAATTTTATTTTTCAATTGTGTCCCAATTTGTTTATATCCCCAAAATTTTTCAGAACCAAGTCCGTGACATAATTGCGAGTTGACTGTTATTAAGTTTTATTCAAGGGGAAAAAAATTTAATTCGAATTATTCTTAATTACGAGTAAATACGGTAAAAAAAGGAATTTACCGAAAAATAAAATTCAAAAATAAAAAAATGCTATTGAAATCTAAAAATTGAACAAAAATGCACATTTTCCTACTCTAATAAATTTTGAACAAAGAGTCGTACGAAGTCAAGTATTATTTAACTCGAAATTTTGCAAATTATTGAAAAATTGAAAAGGAGTAATACCAAGTTTTATTTTGACCTTCAATTTTAGCTTACCATGTTTTTATAGACTGGTTTTTTAGATTTGATAAAGAATTAAGTTTTTTATTAACAAATGACGAAGAAATACCAAAAAGTGTGTTCATTTGTTGTAACGGTGCCACGATGTTATTTTGTATTTCTTATAATTTTTTATTCATAGCGCTCTCGACTAAATTATTAATCAAGGAATTTTCGCTTTTTAAAAAATGATAGTACTTTAGTCCCTTTTATACCTTCTCGTTTAAAGTTGAAGTTGGTAACTGTTTCAGAGTTAACCTTTATCCGTCTAAAACTGGGTCAAAAATGACCCGAAAAATTCAAAAATAAAAAAAAATTGATGAATTTTGAGCCGGTAGAAAATGCTTTTAATTTTAACATATGAGCGTGAAAATTATTTCATCAGAAAGCTAAGATGATGAAGAATATTTTATTGTTTTCATAAAAATAAAAATTTGGTAATATAAAATTAAAAATTAACAACTATTTGAGTCGGGTCATTTTTGACTTATTTTAGCATTTAATGTAATTTTTTATATTTTCGGCGGATAGGGGATAATCTCATTAAAAAAAATAATCAATTTTAAAAATCAAAATCAAATCGGAATTAAATATTCGATTCTACTGGGTTCAGTTTGTAAAGCTAAAAAAAATATAATCATTTAAAACCTAATTAACTAAAACATTTATTATTTCATATATTTCAAAAAAAAATTTAGGAAAAAATAACCCGTAAAATCCTTAGAAAGATTTGATTTTTAATCAACCTTTTAATCGAATTAGAATTCTATAAACTGAATCTAATTAAAGATCATTTTAAATTTATAATTTCTATATATAGGTAATTATCTTTCAAATTGGTATCTAAAAACCGTCTAATTTTTGCTAAGGGTTTAAAAAGAAATAATGTAACCTAAAAATTCCAATAAATGACGTCATTTGACGTCGAATGACGTTGGTTTTGAAATTAGAAAATAACGTCATATGACTATTACAAAACTTTTGCCAGCTATGTATAATAAGCAAATATATTCGAAAAAGAGAAAATGGGTAAAGCCAGAATACATGAAAATTTAGAAGAATCAAGATAGATAGCACCAAAAAGGAAACTCGAAGAAGAAGAGAATGATAAAGATACGACAACAAAAAAGATCACTGAACCAATCACTGAGATCAAAAAGGAAACAAATAAGAAACAGGTTTCAAGAAGAGTACAGGAGCAGTCAACATAAAATGCCAAAGAAGTAAGTTACACAACACGATACCACGTCCGGTTGACAGCAAAAAAGGACTGAAAAATGTAGCAGCTATGACCAAACAATAAGAGATGAAACTATCACTACTAAAAAGCTTAGAAATCGTAGAGGGAAAAATAACTGAACAAAAAATGAACAAGGCTGTAACTGTAGCGGAGAAGATCACACAGCAAGAACAAACATCCATAGATGATGAGATGGAAATCGACGAAAAAACTAATGGAGAACAACAGAATAGAGAAGAAAACGAACATAATCCGGCGAAAAATCAAGAAAATTTAGAAACTAAGACTAGTAATAATTCAAAACAAAATGATCTAGAAGAGACGCTTAAACAGAGAAGAAAATATTTTGAGGGTGCAAAAAATGATGATCATTTGACACATGAGCAGAGAATAATTAAGGACTTAAAAATTTTAAGGATATTTATGCAAGAATGACTGATTTAAACATGTGTAGCGGGATAAAAAACCCTTGTCTATTCAACCATGCTATGACAACACAAGTGACAGCCACACTTTGGACAAAGTAGTCCAGTCACTTGAAGATTATACTAGACTAAGGAAGGATTGTCTAAATGACGCTTTTTGCCACGGTGTAGTAGTAAGTGATAGATGTCCGAAACTAACAATAATTAAAGATGTCTGAATCTACAAATTTATGTCGCCTTGTTTTGTAATTCGAGCGAACGTTATGACGTTATTTAATTATATAGAGTTGCATAGAAATTGAATAAAGTTAGACCTAACAGGAATGAGACATAACGTTAAACCAGTAATTAATTATGCAGGAGTCTGCTCCAAATGTGATAACCCGAATCACATTCACAAGGAATGTTAAGTCAATGTAAAATGTTTAAAGTGTGGAAGTCAAGACAATCTATCTTCAGCATTCAAAAACCAAGTAAAATGTATTAATTAACACTAGTGTAACAACAACATATGAGTCATGAAAGTGAATAAAACGTTTCAAGCATATAAATTCACGCTAGATTTAATGCTTAATGAAGGAATTATTTAGTCAAAAGTCAGTCAATTGAGAGAGTCCAATAGTCAGTTAACAACTCAGGTCAGCCAATTGTCTGAGTCTAATAGTGAATTGACTGAATCTAATAGTCGATTGACAGCTCAAGTCAGTCAATTGAGAGAGTCCAATAGTCAGTTAACAACTCAGGTCAGCCAATTGAGAGAGTCTAATAGTCAATTGACTGAATCTAATTGTCGATTGACAGCTCAAGTGAACGAGTTGATCAAATTTAAGCAGCAAATAACCACAATATTGTAATAAAATATTTTTTAATTAATATTATAATAAAATATTATTAATAAAAATATTTTGTTTAAAAATAAAATTAGAATTTTTAAAATAAACAAAACATTTTATACATTAATACCAATACAAAGAAATGATTTACAAAAATTGTCTTTTACTTAGATAAAATATTTGTCTTACATTAGCTTCTTTTTTTTGTTACCCTAGATAAAAATTTTAAGGATGGAATAAGAAAAAGGTCAAGCTGTATTGTTGGAAAAAAATTTTTCTC
>NTPY01000700.1:306059-318622 GCA_002922825.1 Brachionus calyciflorus
CCAAACCACCAAAATTAACTTTTTCAAAAGTCATTACAGAAAATAATTTAAAACGTAAAAAATTAATTCGTTTAATAAGTATAGAGTGTTTAGAAATTTATATTGAAAGTTTGGCGCTATGTCAAAGTAGTGCTCTAGCTATGGTTATAAGTAACAGTGGTTATCCGATAGATCTTAGTCTAGACGATATACAAACACCTGGTGATGGCTTATTTTTACTTTTGAAGTCCATAGCTGGACACATGCCGTTGAAATTAGTCGATCCTTCGTTTAATTATTTAAAAAAAATTAAACGTCTATCCGAACCATTGCTTTGGTTGTTCTCATCATTGTTCCAAAATGAAACAGTTATTAAGACTTTTATAGAAAAAAATGGCTTAGATATTATTTCAAAAGGCTTAAATAGAACTACACAACAACTTTTATATTCTGGTCCTTGCATTGTTTCTTCACTAATGAATTTAATCGATTCAGAACGACAACAATTAAAAAATGCCGATAGTGAATCAACAGAAGGATTTACTAATTTTGCGTCTTACGGGTCTATAATGTGTACTAGTCAGTCTGGAAATCCAGTGGACGTTTTAATTCAAAATTCGGCTGCTCATCGTCGAATAAGATCTTCAATTTGGTCATATCATTTTCAATCAGACGAGAATAAAGTAGGATTATTTATGAGTTTTCCATATGCGTTTCTACTTAAAGAAGTTCATATTTTGCCACATACTGTTTCATTTGGAAATTGTCCAGCCTATGTTTCTATAGAAGTATCACGAGATGGGTCATTCATGACCCCAATTGGACCGCCTGTATACACTATGGGAATGTCTTGTATAAAACTTCAACTTAATAAATCTGAATTAGTCAACACTGTTCAGATTAATTTATACAAGTCTAAGGACTCGCAAATGGTTGGCTTGTCTCAAATAAAACTATTAGGATACCCAATGTTTGAAAATATGCTATCTGCTAAGCCTGATATGATGCTTACACCAGTTGAAGATTTAGTAAGTAGAAGTAACATGGGATGGCTGAGGTTGTTATACATGTGTCTCACTTCAGTACCTCAAATTGAGTCTTTAGTCTGTGAAAAAATTCAAGATTCAACTATGTTACTTTGCACTAGACTCTTGAGTTCACCAGCAATGATTATATATGATAAAATAACTGAGACTATTTTACTTAAATTGAGTAAGTTTAATCAATCGAGGAGTCTAGAGATTACAAAATGTCTTCTCAAAGCCGAAAATGGTCAAAATTCAGGTCTTTATAGTGTACCGCATGGAGTCTTAATGGAGACATTAATAAACATCTTATACCAAATAAGCGAAAATTTAACTCATGAATTAGAATTAAAGCATTCGGAAATAATTTTGAATTGGTTAGAAGAGACTATTAAAACACGTGGAAAACATACGTCTAGTATGATTTATCATTGTGTTGCTTGTATTTTATACAAAACTAAAAAAGTTGAGATAAAAGATAATTTACTCAGCGATTTAATAGCCTATTCTTGTCAAGTTCAAGAATTTTACACAAAACAATCAATAAATTGGTTGTTATGTGCCTTATTTCATAAAGATCCAAATAGATTGGAATGTTTAATGGAGTCTTTGGTACAAGACGTGAATAATGATAGTCTAATAGATAGTTTAAGCTATGCAATTCAAAGCGATCAAGTTTTAGAATTATTCCTAAAATCGGATTATTTCAATAAATTTATTGAAATTTTTAATTGTCACCTTAAAAATGGTCTTATAAAAATTGATTTTATAAAAATATTGCTGAGTATGGCTGATTATGAACGAGGTCAAAATTGGTTGGGAAGTGACCAGGGTCAACAGCTATGGCAAGGTTTAATTAAATTAATGTCGAATTCTTACACTAGTTTAAAAAATTCTGAACAACTGGGTTCATTGTGTATAAAATTAATTAAAAAATTAATTTTCTTAAATGAAGAAAATCAAATAAAATTTTCTAATTTTATAACACAAATGATAAAAGAAGCCTCGTCTGTGGAGTTCTATCTTGAAAAGAGTCCTAACTCAAACTCGTTTCCGACAATATCGGGTTTTTTGCATCAATTAATACTTCAAGTACTTCTTGATGATCAAACATTGATTGTTAATTTTAATCGTAAAACAACACCGTTTAAATCATCGTGTAATTCGAGTATGGGTGTTTTATATCATCCGAAATTTTCAACCGGAAACTCGTATAAAGCACTGGAATTACCATTAAGCAAAACTTGTTCGTCAATAACGAATCTCTTAACAGACTTGCCTATTTCACTTTTAAATTCGAAAAATACTAATCAACAACCACAAGAATTCACTAGTTCATCGAGTGAGAATTTTTTCGAAATGAAAGACTTTTTAAATAAATTAAAAACGGATAAAAAAAATGAACCTAAATTAGAGCCAGTTAGTAAACTTCGTCTTTTTTTAACTATTAATTCTATAAATTATTTTGTTCCCAACGACTTTACTTTGGATAAAATTCTCAATTTTTACATGAGTAAAACAGGAGTTAAAAATTTGACACACTTATGTTTAGGTGTTTGTTTGTCAGGAGAGGAAAATGGTGACTTTTTTGATGTGCTCGATGTTAATGCTCAATTTAGTTCACCATTAGAGACTTTTGTCAAATGTAATGGTCTAACTGTTTTGGCCGAACGCTTACCTGTTCTAATGCCTTTTATACATGAGCCATTATTGAGTATAACTGATAAAGACAGAGCATCAGGTCAACAAGAACAGCCAAAAACATCGCCTGATTTTGTCGATTATGTAATTATGAATGAATCCGATGGTCCATTTGTTGATGAAATGTACAATGAAATGCCTGTTACAACAACAACAAATCCATTGAGTACACAGACTAATAAGCTCAAAAAAATGACAATGCCACCTCATGCATTTATAGCTTTTGGTCTATTCCTAAAAATACCAGGATATGCCACCGTTATGATGAAACAAAAAAAGCAAGCTCAATGCATTCTAAAGCTACTTCTTGGAGCCAACAAAAATAAAGATGAAGAATTTGGTCTTAGCTTATCGACAATGCCGTTCAGTTCACTTAAAGAATTACTAATTGAGACAAAGAGCAAAGACACTGATAAATTATCATTGACCAATTTTATATTCGAAAATCGTATATTAACTTTTATACTGTCTATTTTGTCTAGTATAAGTCATCACCCGCATAGACAAAAAACACCACACTTTTGTCAAAAATTAATATCAGAAAATTCTGGTGGAAACAACGAGGGCTCTAATGCGGTATTAACTAGTGAAGAAAAGAATAATTTGTACTGGGCTAAAGGAACTGGTTTCGGTACTGGATCGACTATACAACAATGGGACGCTGAAAAAACTTTAATGCAACAGAAAATGGACGAAGAACACGTTGCTTGTATCCTTGAAGTAATTTTTTTTTTTAATTCTAATTTTAACTAAATGAATGAGGGTCGAAATTTTTTAAAGTATTTCTTATATTTACAAAAATTGAAAAACTAATGATTGAACCTTAATTGAGAAGAGTTTAAAAAATTTAAATTTTTTTTAAGATCTTGTCAAAATACATTGAATGTTGTGATGAAATAAGCGATCCTATTTTAGAGTTAATTGACCATTCATGTGTCATAAATGCACTATCCTCATATTTACGTAATGATTCAGTATTGGACATTTCACGCCATATACCTTTGTATAAATCAGCATTAAAACTTCTTCAATCACTCACATTATCTGAAAGATTACGAGCATTAATAGAACAATGTAACATATTTGAATTGATAAAAAATATGAAACAATTTGTTGACAGCTATACTCAACGAATTCGTTTGACTGAAGAAGAAGGTGACTTTGCGAGTTTAGTACCAGTTTTAAATAATACTTACGACTTGGTCATAAGTTATGTTAAACCATTATCAGAAGATCAAATAATAAGTACTAGCGAAATTAATTTAGATGATCATGATATAGACAAAATATATTGTGAATTCCTAAAAAGTTTACAATTCGACACATTTTCAATTGTGTCTGAAACATCAAACGGACTGTTTAAATCAAATCTATCTTATTATTATGAAAGTTCGTTGAATGACATGTCGCTAAATTTTAATAATGCAAACAGGGCTAAGCGCTTAGCTCAAGAGACTGTAACTTTATCGAATTCGTTACCTCTCTCATTCAGTAGTTCGGTTTTTGTTCGATGTGACGAGGAACGCTTAGACGTAATGAAAGTTTTAATAACAGGTCCTCAAGATACTCCGTATGCTAATGGTTGTTTTGAGTTTGACGTTTTCTTTCCAGCAGATTATCCTGATTCACCACCAATGATTAATTTACAAACAACAGGCAATCAAACGGTGCGGTTTAATCCAAATTTATATCATGATGGAAAAGTTTGTTTAAGTATTTTAAACACATGGCATGGTCGACCAGAGGAGAGATGGAATGGACAGACGTCAAGTTTTTTGCAAGTTTTAGTCTCTATTCAATCACTTATTCTAGTTTCGGAGCCGTATTTTAATGAACCAGGCTATGAAAGATCAAGAGGTACACCTGCTGGTACTATTGCGTCTATTGAACACGACGCTAATATCCGACAAGCAACAGTAAGATGGGCAATGTTGGAGATGATTCGTAAACCGCCAGCTTGTTTCAAAGAAGTAATTCATAAGCATTTTTATTTCAAAAAGAAAGAGGTAAAGGATCAATGTGAGCAATGGCTAAGAGAACTTGAGTCACATGTAAATGATAAACAAATAGGAGCATCTATGGCGAAGAATGCTGTTTCGTTAAAAGTAAGACCAAAATTTAGAAAAACCAAAAAAATAATAATTTTAATTTATTTAAATTTTTTAAAGCGACATATGAGTCAATTATTTGAACTTCTAGATCAACTAAAATTAGAAGAATCAGAAGATGCTGAAGGCTCAAATACAACTCTCGAAGAAAATCAAGAAATTAGTGATGAAGTCAAAATGGAAGATAAATAATTCATGCAATTTTTTTTGTGGATCTGAATATTTTTTACTATTTTAAATTTATAATATTTATTCAATTTTTTTTTCTTTTTGGTTTTAAATATTTTTTTTCTCATTTACAGTTTGGGATCTGATAATGTCAAAAATCTCCAAAAAAAAAACAAAAATGAGTTCTCATTTTTTTTCAAAGATGAAAGAGAACTCTTCTTTTTTTGTGTATTTTTTTTTTATTTTTCCAAATTTACTTTTTTTTGGGATACTATCAAGTTCAAACTGTATATTGCATTATTTTTTATTTCTTGATCTAAGATTATTTTTATTTTTAAATATATATATATAAATAGTGATAAAAAATTTATTTTTATTTTGTATTTTTAACGATTTCAAATTTTTTTTTGAAAATTGAAAAATAAAGATAATTTCAGAATTAATTTTTTAATCAATCACGTACAATAAACTAAATTTCAAACATAAAAACTAAAGTCATGTTTAAAACTCCATTAACTACCATTTATACCAAAAAATTGGCTTTTGTTCTTTCCGACAATGAAACACTATTAGACCATTATTTTTTTGTCATATTTACAAAAAAGGCTACAAATTATTTTAGTATCTAATTTATTTATTTCAGTATCTAATTTAAAAAATAAAAAATAATTAAATAGGTATCTAATTTAATTTTTAAGTATCTAATAATTTTTTAGTAGTATCAAATAATAAATTAATAAAAAATAAAGTTTCTAACGGAAATAACTAATTAATCTAATTGGATTAATTGATAATTTTTTATATTTTTAGTCTTCGACTGTACTTTGCCGCTTGATTCTAATTTTATATGGTTATCCTGCTACTTCTGTGATAACACGATCCTCATTTTAAAAAGTCGATTATTTTATTATTTTCAAGGTTTAAGGAAATAGGTTCTTAACTTTCAAATTTTTGGTGAATAGATTTTATCACTTTATTTTAATAATTCCAAATTAACTGAATTACCAAAGGCTTTAAAACCATTATATTCTAAATAAATCTTTTTCCCATTTAATTAAGCTTTTATAATGAACCAAGCTATGTCACTAACTTTAGATAAATTTGTGAAAAATTTGTTTTTCAAATCTCTAAAATCCTTTTATCACTGCGAGTTGGTTTATAGGCTAAATTTTAAACCTTTATTTTTTTTATTCCCAGGCGAAATTACTTAGTTGTTTCTTCAAAAAGGTTTAATTCTAGAAGGATTTCTTTAATAATACTTAGTTTGGTCATATCTATTCCAAAGTAACCCCTTTTACTTAAAAATCTTTTTGACACTAAATAAATTAAATTAGATACCAATATAATTATTTTAGATACAAAAAAATGAATTCGGTTATTATAAAAATATAATTAGATACTAAAAATATTAGATATTTTATCTATTTAAATTAGATACTAAATAATTAAAATTAGATACTATAGAAAATAGTAGCCTTTAAAAAAACAACTCTAAACTTTAAATATAATAAGTTTTTACTTACTTTTTGCCATATTTAGTAAGTCCAAATTTTCATTTTTTTTTTTTTTATATTTGGAATTGAAGAATTATGCAACAAATGCAAATCCAGATTTCGATCAATGCATGGTGTAAGTCGGTGATTTCTGCAAAAATATTTGGACGAAATCATGTGGAGAATGAATGAGGGTACAATTTTTCGTTTAAAAAAAACAAATAAAATACAGTAGACAAAACGCTCCTTCATTTCCAAAATATTGAAGTTTTTAGAACTAAAATGAGGGAGCTTGATGAGTTTGAAAAAGAAGAAGAAAAAAGAGAAAAACTAAGTTTATTGAGAGTAAAATTTTTGTCGGATGAATTTATAGTTAAGAGTACTCGAATTTAAAATCGAGAGAAGCTTTTAAACGACCCATTCTCGCTTATTTCAAGGTCAACTCAAAACGATGTGTCTGTTTTTAACCGCTGTGTAAAAAGTAAAATATAATTTAAGAGGAAACAAAAAAATTTTTTATTTTCTTAATTCATTTAGAAAAAGTTGTTATGGTTAAAGATAGAATTGTAAATAGTCAATTTTACAATCTAATACCAATGTAAATTTTGAGACTCTTTTTTTTTTTAATTTTTTTTTAATTTTTTTCTGAGCGAGATTCAAATTTTACAAGCTAAATTGTCATGTGTAAAATTTAATAACACCAGTCTCATTTTTAAGCGAAAATTTTTGTGTAAAATTTGAGACCAGGGAGTCCTATTATTGACCTGCCCCAAAATTTTTATAAAGAGCAATTAAATTTTTAAAATAGTGAATCTAAGGGGCCATATCATTACATTGAAAAATTTTACATCGAAAAATTGCATAGAAAAGTTACATTGAAAAATATACATTCAAATTATTCCATAGAAAAATTTAATTTCGAAATATAAATCCGTAAATTGAATGATTTGATTTTCAATTAAAAAATTGTTAACTTAACAAATCTTATATGGAACTTAGTTTAAAATTTCAAAAAAAAAACTTATGAATAAACTCTAATCAAATTTTAGAGGAAAATTTTAATAATGGCATGCGTATTAAAGCGTTGTTTCATGTAAAATTTTAGATGTTAATTTTCTATATAATTTTTCGATGTAAAATTTTTCAATGTAACTTTTCTATGTAATTTTTCTATGTAAAATTTTTCAATGTAACGATATAGAGCCGAATCTAATTCGGAACAATGAATGAGCCCATTTTTTTATTTTTAACGACATGGAGGATTCTATAAATTTAAATTTACCCCTTTAAATTTATTATAAATTTAGACAACTGTAATTTTTTCTACTAAATTTTCACTAAATAGAAAATACTAAATTTGTCTTAAAGAAAATTCGGTTTAATTCTTTTTAATATTTTTTACATTTGTTTATGATTTTTTATATCATCGCCGAGTCTTGCGTAATTTTGAATAAATAAATAAAAAATTCTATTTTAGGTCAAAGAATAGATTCCAGTAAATGCTGTCTTTTGTTTTTAACAGAAATAAATACTGCTTGAACATTGTTTGAAAATTACATAAGTATTTACAATTTATCATAATTCAAATTTTTTGTGTACAAAAAAGTTGAAGAATTTAGGTTAAATTTTGGGTCTAAATAAATAATACAAAAAATTGAGTCAAACAATTTTATTTTGAAAAAGATATCTTAGAATCTTAAATCTTAACAAAAACAATTTTTATTCAGTCTTTTGAATTTTTGTATTTCTTTGCCCATCAGTATCCTCATCATCAGCTTTATTTTTAACACTTGTTTCATGCTTTGAGAAAAAAATTTTAAAACCAATTTGAAACATTGTACAAAACATATCTTTATTAGGAGCTACTTTACGTACATATTTCGACTCGATTTTTAAATCAGTATCTTGATAAATTTCATTTTTTATTCTTTGTTGAATTTTAATTAGTTCAGATTCATCACCTTTACAAAAATGATAACAAAATACATTCAGCTTAAAGTTGTCTATTAAACTTGCATCCAAAACATTCTTAATTTTTTCGACTTCCTCATCTGAATATAAATTAACAAATGAATCTAAAAACTCAACAGACAATGCTGGTAAATTCATGAGAGCATAAAATTTCATGTCTGTTTTCTCGAAATCGAATTTGTTCACTAGTCGATAGTTTAAGTACTCAATTAAATGATATTTGACTTTAGTTCGAATAAATTCACGTCCATCAAGATTAAAAGCCATAAAAAATTTATAAGGATCAAATTTGAAACTATCAGTCTGAAAAATTGCTTCTGGAATAGTTGATCTTTTTACAAGAGTTTTTCTGACTTCTAAATCTTTCAACTTAGTCTTTGATTTATAATTATTTTTAAAATTCTCCTGCAAATATTTAAAACTATTTGGATTTAAATCATTTGATAAACAAGCACTTATTTTTCTATTGCTTACTGCAGGAATTGAAAATGGGCCCACACCAGCAAAAACATCATAAACAACATCATTTGAATTCAACAAATTTACAACTCTTTCGTGTTCTGTTCCCAATCGAGGATTCCAATAAACGTGAGCAAAATCGAATCTAAATTCACAAGCATTTTCTTTGCACTGAACCAGTGTACTATTTTCGCCAGCTAGAACCTCAAATTTAAAGTTACGGTATGTATTATCGATCTCATTTACTTTGTTTACAACTGTTTTAATGTGATTGACCTTATCCAACAATACTTCTCCTTAAAAAAAGGAAAAATTAAATTTCAATAAGGTTCATCGAATCTTATTATGAATTTATTTTAAACCGATCGAGAAGAAGCTCTCAGAAATCTTAAATAAGAAATATTTTTAAATTAGAAAACAAAGCTTATTGTTCAGAAGGATTTTCTATTTATGATATTATGAAAGTTATTTACGATATAAGGATATGATGTACCGTAATTCCTCGATAGTTATACCGTCGTACAAATCTGGAGTTTCGAATTTGTACCCAGTGATTTTATTACTGAAATGTATTCACAGACCTTTCAGCTTCAAAAAAGGGGGTGGTACAATTTTGGAATTTTACGAATTTATACCGGGACTACTATAGAGGGTTTACGGTAATACTTTTTTTTGTATTTATTTTCTATTTCCCTTTTAAAACTAAAAGGATCCGCTTATTTTTCTCGAAAACTTCGTTTAAATATTGAATAACTTCAATAAAAGATCGTAAGATAAGAAACACTAAATTTAAAAGCTAATAATGGAAAATTTAAGTCGAACATCTTATATATTAATTTTTTTAGTTTGAGGTTCATTATGGGACACATATTTTTTTACTGCAATAAAAAATGGACTTTTTTCAGTACTTTTTTCTATCCCTACTAAACTTAGATTAAAAAATTTAAAAGACATTTTTAGAAAAAAGTTTAGTCTTTTTTTAGTATAGGGAGGCTTATGTAGTTTAATGTTTCACTTTAAAACGCCTCGGTAACTTGATATGCTTTGAAATATATTTTCCCAAAAACTAAAAAAAATGATTTTATTAAACAAAATTTTAAAAAAATCTGTTTTTGCATGATAGTTTTGAATTATTTCTAAAAATTTACAATTCGGTATATAGGTATGTTTTCAGAAGAAAAAAAAATTCTACCGTATAATTTTTATTTATTTTTTCTCAGGAAATTTTTTTAAAATTTGGACAGATATGTTATAAATTGAAGATATAAACTTACCGATGATGTTCTTAAAGTCAAGAACTTGATCTCTTAGATTAAAATGAGCTATATGACCAACAATACTATAACCTTTAACATTTACATTTTCACTAATTATATTATCTGGAATGATTGCTCTCATAACGTCATCAAATTTCAAATCATCATAACCTATTTGAATTTGTAAATCCTCAACTAAATTGTCTAATTCATCAACATCTTTTTGAAATAGTTTAGCCATTTCTTCTTTAGTCTTTGATTCAATTTTGTTTAAATTAAAATTCTCAGGATCTAATAAGACATATTTATGAGTTGTGAATAAAGGATCAGTTTGATCCAAATTTTGACATTTTTTCAGATCGACACTATCGAAAAGATAGTTTTTTAATAGCTTTTTGAATTGAATATAATCTCTTTTTTCTACCTTCAAAACTGGTAGCTTTAAATCAACTTTGAAAAGATCTCGATCGAGCTTAGTCATGCCTTTTAAACTCGGATCGAAATTAAGCTTCATTTTAAAACAAACAAAATGCTTTTGAATCTTGAATTGGTTTTTAAATAAATTTTTAGCTAATTTTGTAACGAAATACATCCAACAATAAAATTGATTAGTTTATTGTCGTAAAGCTAAATCTCCAGTTTGGATTTTTACATCCATTTTTCAAATTAAAAAAACTTCAAAAAAATTAAAACCATTAGTCAAATTTATTTTTAAAAATTATATAAATATTTTAATTTCTTTCTTTTTTGATTTAAGCGATTTTTTTCAAATAAGGCGTATTTCTATACTCTGAATTATTTAAATAGTATAAGATTTTTTCTTCTAATTTATCTAGCGACTTGGTAGTCATTACTAGTGTATTGTGTTTAAGCATACTGTAGACGTTTAAACCATAAGTTGGCATCAAAGTAAGACCTTTTATCTTTGAACTTGCAGCAGTAATGTTATACGGCATTATATCATTACTTAAATTTAAATAATTTTTATCTGGTATTTGTGAATAAATTTAAGTCTTACTCATCTACAAAAAGAACTGATGGGCCCCAAAATCTTTCATTTATCAATTGTTCTAAATACTAAATTAAAATTTAATTTTAAAATATATTTTTTCAATTTGAAAAAATTACCAAAGAGTTTTCTGTTGGTATATCTAAAGAATCGACAATATGTAAATCATTCTTTTTAAAAAAAAATTAAACTTAATCTTTGTTGAATTGAAATAAAGTGAGAGTATTAATGTACTTGATGAAATTTAACTGTTAAAGCAGTAGTTAGACCCGTGATGCGTTGGAAAAATCCTTCCATGAAAAAGTAAGATTTTGGACCTCTTGGACCATGGGCGACACCACCATTCATCCATTGAGGAGCGAGTCTAGAGCCGTGTCTAGCTTTACCAAGGCCCTTTTGTTGCCACGGTTTTTTGTTACGACCTGGCATCTCAGCCCTAGTCGGAACCCAACGGTAATCCTTTATTTAATGCATATAAAACTCAACCCACGATTGAATTAGTTTTTGTAAAGGACAAAGCTTGGTTAAATTTCTACTAGCTACAATCGGTAAAGTAGATGCCATTCTGCTATTTTTTTCTATAAACCAATTTTTAGTTTTAAAAAAAATAATTTTTTTAAATTTTGAATTTTTCTCTAATTATTTTTTTTATACATGTTAAATTTTTTAATTCATTATATTAAAAAAGCTAGGAGCGTGCGTAATTGCAAAAATTGCTAAACAGAAAATCTAATTTAAATTTAAACTCAACTAAATAGTCGTTAACTCCTTCATAAATTGGCCGTCGAAACGCTACTTTAATTTAATTTACTTTAATTTTATACTTTCTTCAAAATTTGGAGGTTAATTCTATTCAATAAATAAATTAATCCTAAATCTTTAATAATGTACCGCTCCTTAATTTATTTCATGTCTTACCTGTACTCCATTCATTTTTACTGGAATTTTTGCTGTAAGAGATATTGAGATCTCTCATTATCTTCACTGTAAAAAATAAAAGCGACTAAGACACTTTTCAAAAACGTCTAAAAATAACAGCGCCTAAAAATTTAATTTTTTTAAGAATTTACTTAAATTAAGACGTTTTTTTTAGCCGCTATTAAAATTAGTCACTTATGAGTCAAAATTAAGAGAAAAGTGGCTTGTTTTAAAAGCGACAAAAAAAAAGCATCTAAAAAATAAATATTTTAGATTTTTTAAAAATTTAAGACGCTTTTTTTTTAGTCGCTTTTAAAATTAGTCACTTTCAAAAATAAATAAAAGAAAGTGGCTAAATAAATGACTTTTCGATTAAAAAAAAATTCAATTCACTAACTTCCTTTAGGTTTTAGTCGCTTTTATTTTAGACGCCAATTTTTAGTCGCTTTTAATTTAGACACTTTTATTTAGACATG
>NTPY01000700.1:323159-375630 GCA_002922825.1 Brachionus calyciflorus
TTGATGGACGTGAATTTATTCGAACCAAAGTCAAATATCATTTAATTGAGTTCTTAAACTATCGACTAGTGAACAAATTCGATTTGGAGAAAACAGACATGAAATTTTATGCTCTCATGAATTTACCGGCATTGTCTGTTGAGTTTTTAGACTCATTTGTTAATTTATATTCAGATGAGGAAGTCGAAAAAATTAAGAATGTTTTGGATGCAAGTTTAATAGACAACTTTAAGTTGAATGTATTTTGTTATCATTTTTGTAAAGGTGATGAATCTGAACTAATTAAAATTCAACAAAGAATAAAAAATGAAATTTATCAAGATACTGATTTAAAAATCGATTCGAAATATGTACGTAAAGTAGCTCCTAATAAAGATATGTTTTGTACAATGTTTCAAATTGGTTTTAAAATTTTTTTCTCAAAGCATGAAACAAGTGTTAAAAATAAAGCTGATGATGAGGATACTGATGGGCAAAGAAATACAAAAATTCAAAAGACTGAATAAAAATTGTTTTTGTTAAGATTTAAGATTCTAAGATATCTTTTTCAAAATAAAATTGTTTAACTCAATTTTTCGTATTATTTATTTTGGCCCAAAATTCCCATGTCAAAATCTCGTTTGAGATTCTCACGACCATATTCTCATGAGATCTTAGTCCTCATTACAATACATTTACATGTAGCTCTATTTGAGATCTCATGAGATTATGGTCACCAATAATTTCTCACGAGTTCTCATTGAGATTCTTACAGGGGTTCAACCTAAATTCTTTGTTTGTACACAAAAAATTTGAATTTCGATAACTTGTAAATGCTCATGTAATTTCAAACAATGTTTATATATATTCGAACAGTGTTCTGTTTCTGTTCGTGTTTTCGTTAATTTATTTCAGCTTAGTACTGTATTTATGGGGAAAAAAATTAAAAAATAAGAAATTGTTAAACTTTTTTATTGATAATTGTCGAAATCGGACAGTTTTTAGTATTCAAGAAAAGTTTTTTTAATTTAAAGAAGCTTTTTAAAAATTCTAAAAGACCAACTTTGTGCCGTACTCGAGACCCATGCTACGGGGGCGTAGTACGCCGTAGAAACGGTACTTAGAAAACGCCGTATTACCCCCTAATTACGCCCAAAATTACGCTCAAATTACGGTCCTAATTTAATAATTCAAAAAATGACTATTCTAAAATATTCAGAAACGATCTTTTGTAATTTTTTAATGATTTTATATGAAAATTTTATTAAATTTTCAATATTTTTTTAATTCTCCATCTTTTTTTGGATTTTATTTTTAAATGATCAGCTAGAAAAATATTGAAAATTTAATAAAATTTTCATATAAAATCATTAAAAAATTACAAAAGATCGTTTCTGAATATTTTAGAATACAGTGGTGGTGATTAATTTGTAACGTGACGTCATCTGACTGTCAAAAACCCTTAAAATCTGACGTCATCTGACGTCAGCCGTCATATCGCGTCATCTAAAAACAGCTATAAATCACGTCATATGACGTCACGTTACAAATTAATCACCACCACTGTAGTCATTTTTTGAATTATTAAATTAAGACCGTAATTTGAGCGTAATTTTGGGCGTAATTAGAGGGTAATACGGCGTTTTCTACGTACCGTTTCTACGACGTACTACAGACCTGGGCCAGTATTTTCAAAATCTAATGCATTAAAATAAAATTGAACCTTAATTTTAGGCATTAGCATTAGCATTCAATTATTTTTTATTTTTTTGGCATTAGCATTATTTAAAAACTGTACAAATTGTTCCGAACATAAAACCGAAACAAAAACAACACAAAACCGACAGGACTCATAACATTTTAAAACATGTTTTTTAAAAAACCAAAAACAAGTAATAGTGAATCTTTTCTTTAAAAAAAGACGGTATGTTTTTAGCAGTGTAAAAATTATCCTAAAGTTATGAAAATAGTTAAAAAATTTTAAATTGGCTTTGAGAAAATTCAAAAAAAAAGATTAATTGCGGTAATTTAATTAATATTAAAATCGAAAGGAAAGTAAAATAAGAGGAGAGTTTACTGAAAACAAAAGTTTTTAAAAATAAAACGAGTAGCGAACTTGTTGGCTATAATTCAAAAAAATACTTACCGTATTTCCTCAAATACAAGATCGAGTCGCTATCTTTTGAAGACCTTCTATTTGAATTTTTTTTGGTCTTAGAAAATGACTCAAATAAAAGAACAAAGATCTATTATTTGAATCTTTTACAGTAATAAAAAAATAATGTTGCTGATTATTTATTTGTTATAAAGTTATGGGAATTTAAAATTTTAAATAAAGCAATCTTCTAATCGAGACAATTTTTGAATCGAAAAAAACTCAAATAAAAGGTTTTTTTTGCCTCAAATACAAGCCTCGCGCTTTTATTTGAGTGAGCTTGTATTTGAGGAAATACGGTAAATATTTCTATTTTAGTAGAAATGATTACAAAAATTGCTTCGAATAAATTATAAACCTGTTTTGTAACATGCTATAAAGTGTTTATTTGTTGTGCCGGTTATGTTTCTGCTTTGTGTTGGTTTTGTTTTGATTATGCTATGTCTCAATAAATAAAAAATTTTAATGCTTACTGGCATTAATTGCATTATCATTAAATATCTTTTTTAATGCATTAAATTAATCATTAAATTAATTTTTAGGCAATAGCATTAAAATTACTAATGCTACTGCTACTGCCAATGATTTTTTGGCATTAGCATTATTACTTGCACAGGCCTGACGTACTACGCCCTCGTAGTCTGAATCTTGGGGTATTCTTTTGTTAAATAATGGAGCATCATAACTCAAGAAACGCCTTTGGTGCATGCACTAATCATCATTTCAAAGTAACTTTGTATGAAGATTCAAATTATCTAGCTAGATAATGGATCATAGTAAAATTCCTTGTCACGGTGATCATCAAGAATAATTATTGATTAGGGTCATAGATGACAGTTTTTGAAAAGGAAAAAGATACGAAGTCACTGAACAAATTAATATAATAAAAATGTCATTTTCTTTCAATAGTAAATTCCTTTATGTTTAAAAGCATCAATTTGCTTATTTTAGATACGAATATTTTTTTTACTAAAATATACAAAAAATTCAAAAAAAGTGGACAATTCGTCTGCTTTAAAATGTACAAAAGAAGAACATAAAAGCGATAAAGATCTTCATAAGCACAAAAAGCTGTTTTTATCTTGTCTTCTTCTAATTCAGCTTGATGATAACCAATATCACTATCAGCTGTTTATTACCAAGTCTAAAAAGTCCGTTTCGCAAATGATGACGAGACTAAAATTTGACTTAAGTTTAAAGGTCGATGGTCAAAAGAGTAGTTAAGGGAGTTTTAAACATTAACAAAAGATAGCAACATAATTATAGTTCTTTTGTTTGAAATTTAGTTTATTGTACGTCATTGATTGATAAAAAAATTAATTCTGAAATTATCTTTATTTTTCAATTTTCAAAAAAAAATTTGAAATCGTTAAAAATACAAAATAAAAATAAATTTTTTATCACTATTTATATATATATATTTAATAATAAAAATAATCTTAGATCAAGAAATAAAAAAATAATGCAATATACAGTTTGAACTTGATAGTATCCCAAAAAAAAAAGTAAATTTGGAAAAATAAAAAAAAAATACACAAAAAAGAAGAGGTCTCTTTCATCTTTAAAAAAAATGAGAACTCATTTTTGTTTTTTTTTTTTTGGAGATTTTTGACATTATCAGATCCCAAACTGTAAATGAGAAAAAAAAATATTTAAAACCAAAAAGAAAAAAAAATTGAATAAATATTATTAATTTAAAAAAAGTAAAAAATATTCAGATCCACAAAAAAAATTGCATGAATTATTTATCTTCCATTTTAATTTCATCACTAATTTCTTGATTTTCTTCAAGAGTTGTATTTGAGCCTTCAGCATCTTCTGATTCTTCTAATTTTAGCTGATCTAGAAGTTCAAATAATTGACTCATATGTCGCTTTAAAAAATTTAAATAAATTAAAATTATTATTTTTTTGGTTTTTCTAAATTTTGGCCTTACTTTTAACGAAACAGCATTCTTCGCCATAGATGCTCCTATTTGTTTATCATTTACATGTGACTCAAGTTCTCTTAGCCATTGCTCACATTGATCTTTTACCTCTTTCTTTTTGAAATAAAAATGCTTATGAATTACTTCTTTGAAACAAGCTGGTGGTTTACGAATCATCTCCAACATTGCCCATCTTACTGTTGCTTGTCGGATATTAGCGTCGTGTTCAATAGACGCAATAGTACCAGCAGGTGTACCTCTTGATCTTTCATAGCCTGGTTCATTAAAATACGGCTCCGAAACTAGAATAAGTGATTGAATAGAGACTAAAACTTGCAAAAAACTTGACGTCTGTCCATTCCATCTCTCCTCTGGTCGACCATGCCATGTGTTTAAAATACTTAAACAAACTTTTCCATCATGATATAAATTTGGATTAAACCGCACCGTTTGATTGCCTGTTGTTTGTAAATTAATCATTGGTGGTGAATCAGGATAATCTGCTGGAAAGAAAACGTCAAACTCAAAGCAACCATTAGCATACGGAGTATCTTGAGGACCTGTTATTAAAACTTTCATTACGTCTAAGCGTTCCTCGTCACATCGAACAAAAACCGAACTACTGAATGAGAGAGGTAACGAATTCGATAAAGTTACCGTCTCTTGAGCTAAGCGCTTAGCCCTGTTTGCATTATTAAAATTTAGCGACATGTCATTCAACGAACTTTCATAATAATAAGATAAATTTGATTTAAAGAGTCCGTTTGATGTTTCAGACACAATTGAAAATGTGTCGAATTGTAAACTTTTTAAGAATTCACAATATATTTTGTCTATATCATGATCATCTAAATTAATTTCGCTAGTACTTATTATTTGATCTTCTGATAATGGTTTAACATAACTTATGACCAAGTCGTAAGTATTATTTAAAACTGGTACTAAACTCGCAAAGTCACCTTCTTCTTCAGTCAAACGAATTCGTTGAGTATAGCTGTCAACAAATTGTTTCATATTTTTTATCAATTCGAATATGTTACATTGTTCTATTAATGCTCGTAATCTTTCAGATAATGTGAGTGATTGAAGAAGTTTTAATGCTGATTTATATAAAGGTATATGGCGTGAGATGTCCAATACTGAATCATTACGTAAATATGATGATAGTGCATTTATGACACATGAATGATCAATCAACTCTAAAATAGAATCGCTTATTTCATCACAACATTCAATGTATTTTGACAAGATCTTAAAAAAAAATTCAAATTTTTTAGATTCTTTTCAATTAAGGTTCAATCATTAGTTTTTCAATTTTTGTAAATATAAGAAATACTTTAAAAAATTTCGACAGTCATTCATTTAGTTAAAATAAAATTAGAATTAAAAAAAAATTACTTCAAGGATACAAGCAACGTGTTCTTCGTCCATTTTCTGTTGCATTAAAGTTTTTTCAGCGTCCCATTGTTGTATAGTCGATCCAGTACCGAAACCAGTTCCTTTAGCCCAGTACAAATTATTCTTTTCTTCACTAGTTAATACCGCATTAGAGCCCTCGTTGTTTCCACCAGAATTTTCCGATATCAATTTTTGACAAAAGTGTGGTGTTTTTTGTCTATGCGGGTGATGACTTATACTAGACAAAATAGACAGTATAAAAGTTAATATACGATTTTCGAATATAAAATTGGTCAATGATAATTTATCAGTGTCTTTGCTCTTTGTCTCAATTAGTAATTCTTTAAGTGAACTGAACGGCATTGTCGATAAGCTAAGACCAAATTCTTCATCTTTATTTTTGTTGGCTCCAAGAAGTAGCTTTAGAATGCATTGAGCTTGCTTTTTTTGTTTCATCATAACGGTGGCATATCCTGGTATTTTTAGGAATAGACCAAAAGCAATAAATGCATGAGGTGGCATTGTCATTTTTTTTAGCTTATTAGTCTGTGTACTTAAAGAATTTGTTGTAGTTGTTACAGGCATTTCATTGTACATTTCATCAACAAACGGACCATCGGATTCATTCATAATTACATAATCGACAAAATCAGGCGATGTCTTTGGCTGTTCTTGTTGACCTGATGCTCTGTCTTTATCAGTTATACTCAATAATGGTTCATGTATAAAAGGCATTAGGACAGGTAAGCGTTCGGCCAAAACAGTTAGACCATTACATTTGACAAAAGTCTCTAATGGTGAACTAAATTGAGAATTAACATCGAGCACATCAAAAAAGTCACCATTTTCCTCTCCTGACAAACAAACACCTAAACATAAGTGTGTCAAATTTTTAACTCCTGTTTTACTCATGTAAAAATTGAGAATTTTATCCAAAGTAAAGTCGTTGGGCACAAAATAATTTATAGAATTAATAGTTAAAAAAAGACGAAGTTTACTAAGTGGCTCTAATTTAGGTTCATTTTTTTTATCCGTTTTTAATTTATTCAAAAAGTCTTTCATTTCGAAAAAATTCTCACTCGATGAACTAGTGAATTCTTGTGGTTGTTGATTAGTATTTTTCGAATTTAAAAGTGAAATAGGCAAGTCTGTTAAAAGATTTGTAATTGACGAACAAGTTTTGCTTAATGGTAATTCCAGTGCTTTATACGAGTTTCCGGTTGAAAATTTCGGATGATATAAAACACCCATACTCGAATTACACGATGATTTAAATGGTGTTGTTTTACGATTAAAATTAACAATCAATGTTTGATCATCAAGAAGTACTTGAAGTATTAACTGATGCAAAAAACCCGATATTGTCGGAAATGAATTTGAGTTAGGACTTTTTTCAAGATAGAACTCAACAGACGAGGCTTCTTTTATCATTTGTGTTATAAAATTAGAAAATTTTATTTGATTTTCTTCATTTAAGAAAATCAATTTTTTAATTAATTTTATACACAATGAACCCAGTTGTTCAGAATTTTTTAAACTAGTGTAAGAATTCGACATTAATTTAATTAAACCTTGCCATAGCTGTTGACCCTGGTCACTTCCCAACCAATTTTGACCTCGTTCATAATCAGCCATACTCAACAATATTTTTATAAAATCAATTTTTATAAGACCATTTTTAAGGTGACAGTTAAAAATTTCAATAAATTTATTGAAATAATCCGATTTTAGGAACAATTCTAAAACTTGATCGCTTTGAATTGCATAGCTTAAACTATCTATTAGACTATCATTATTCACGTCTTGTACCAAAGACTCCATTAAACATTCCAATCTATTTGGATCTTTATGAAATAAGGCACATAACAACCAATTTATTGATTGTTTTGTGTAAAATTCTTGAACTTGACAAGAATAGGCTATTAAATCGCTGAGTAAATTATCTTTTATCTCAACTTTTTTAGCTTTGTATAAAATACAAGCAACACAATGATAAATCATACTAGACGTATGTTTTCCACGTGTTTTAATAGTCTCTTCTAACCAATTCAAAATTATTTCCGAATGTTTTAATTCTAATTCATGAGTTAAATTTTCGCTTATTTGGTACAAGATGTTAATTAATGTCTCCATTAAGACTCCATGCGGTACACTATAAAGACCTGAATTTTGACCATTTTCGGCTTTGAGAAGACATTTTGTAATCTCTAGACTCCTCGATTGATTAAACTTACTCAATTTAAGTAAAATAGTCTCAGTTATTTTATCATATATAATCATTGCTGGTGAACTCAAGAGTCTAGTGCAAAGTAACATAGTTGAATCTTGAATTTTTTCACAGACTAAAGATTCAATTTGAGGTACTGAAGTGAGACACATGTATAACAACCTCAGCCATCCCATGTTACTTCTACTTACTAAATCTTCAACTGGTGTAAGCATCATATCAGGCTTAGCAGATAGCATATTTTCAAACATTGGATATCCTAATAGTTTTATTTGAGACAAGCCAACCATTTGCGAGTCCTTAGACTTGTATAAATTAATCTGAACAGTATTGACTAATTCAGATTTATTAAGTTGAAGTTTTATACAAGACATTCCCATAGTGTATACAGGTGGTCCAATTGGGGTCATGAATGACCCATCTCGAGATACTTCTATAGAAACATAAGCTGGACAATTTCCAAATGAAACAGTATGTGGCAAAATATGAACTTCTTTAAGTAGAAACGCATATGGAAAACTCATAAATAATCCTACTTTATTCTCATCTGATTGAAAATGATATGACCAAATTGAAGATCTTATTCGACGATGAGCAGCCGAATTTTGAATTAAAACGTCCACTGGATTTCCAGACTGACTAGTACACATTATAGATCCGTAAGACGCAAAATTAGTAAATCCTTCTGTTGATTCACTATCGGCATTTTTTAATTGTTGTCGTTCTGAATCGATTAAATTCATTAACGAAGAAACAATGCAAGGACCAGAATATAAAAGTTGTTGTGTAGTTCTATTTAAGCCTTTTGAAATAATATCTAAGCCATTTTTTTCTATAAAAGTCTTGATAACTGTTTCATTTTGGAACAATGATGAGAACAACCAAAGCAATGGTTCGGATAGACGTTTAATTTTTTTTAAATAATTAAACGAAGGATCGACTAATTTCAACGGCATGTGTCCAGCTATGGACTTCAAAAGTAAAAATAAGCCATCACCAGGTGTTTGTATATCGTCTAGACTAAGATCTATCGGATAACCACTGTTACTTATAACCATAGCTAGAGCACTACTTTGACATAGAGCCAAACTTTCAATATAAATTTCTAAACACTCTATACTTATTAAACGAATTAATTTTTTACGTTTTAAATTATTTTCTGTAATGACTTTTGAAAAAGTTAATTTTGGTGGTTTGGTGGATGGTTTAGGCAAGTCCGATTCGGTTTCAAAATCAGCCTCTGTTTCTTCTGGTTCATTTATTTGTAATTCATAAAGAAATAATTGTTGTAGAAGTAAGTCATCATCTTCGTAAAAATTATCCACTTCTTCTTGTTCGGTATTTATTTCAGGTTCAGGTTGTTCGACACTTGGTTCGCTCGATGAACAATTATATTTTAAATCGATAAGAAAATAAATACCGAATTTTAAGAGTAGACAAATCAACAAATCTCGACTACATTGAACAGATTGAGTTGATTTTTTAGATGATTCTTTTTTTCCAAAATTTTGATTTAATGGTGAAAATTGACTTGTCGTAGTAGGCAAATCGCTATATTTAAATTTATCTTTACTACCAAAAAGAAGAGAAGTAAGCACGCCGGAAAAACATGATCGAGGACTAGTGACACCTTTAATAGAAACTCTAGGATACGTGCAAATATGATGCTGAGTTAATTTAGCTAATAAATCAAAATATTTTATAATATAAGCTTCGAATTCTTGGTTCTCTGAATTTAAATCTAGACATTTCAAAAAATCAACACACATTAAAAAGTCGACAAATGCAACTTGAGCATCGAGGGGTCCATGACCACGTGATATACAGCCAAAATCACTATCCAAACTCAAATTTAATAAATCGAATAGTTTCAACTTGAATCTCGGTCTCAAATGCTCAAAATCGACAGTTAAAAATTTTTCAATTTTTTTCAAAAAATCAATCATTGTTTGACAACACTCATCTCCGACTAAATCTTCATTCGAATTTAAAAATTTATATATAAATTTATAAAGAGCTTCATCTTGAGCAAAAGAAACTGCTATTTTAGGTTCCGAATCGAGTAAAACGCTCATTATTCTAAATGATAAATGCCATATTTTTACTGTCATATAACCAAACTGATTAAGATATTTCAATAAATTTATGCATGTGGTGTCTTTAAGCGTTAAAATAGGCGTTTCTTTTAAAGCTTCATTATTTTCCAAAGGTGTACTATTTGGACTTGACAGAGTCAACCAAAAAATTAATAAATTTTCAATATTTATGCAAGAAAGATCCTCGAATAATTTCTCAAGAGTATCTTGAATAATATTAACCGATGACTTGGGCTCTAATTTAAGCTCAGTTATCTCCGGTTCTGGTATTTCTACAAAATTAAAATTTTCATTGAGAGAATTTTGAAATACTTCATTTTGGTTGTTTAATTTCATGTTTAAATAAGATTCCATAGTTTTATAAAAACTTGAATCCAACCGATTATCAGTACATATTTTATTTTGACCTTCAATTTTAGCTGACCATGTATTTATAGACTGGTTTTTCAGGTTTGATGAAGAATTAAGTTTTTTATTAACAAATGACGAAGTAGTACCAAAAAGTGTGTTCATTTGTTGTAACGGTGCCACGATGTTATTTTTTATTTCTTCTAATTTTTTATTCATAGCGCTCTCGACTAAATTATTAATCAAGGAATTTTCGCTTGTTAATTCGTTATCCGGACTCTTTTTGTCCTCTTCAATGACATCAGTTGACAAATGACTTGTTAAAATATCTGCAATTTGACTAAAATTTTTAGCTAAATTACTCGTCAATTTAACAGCATCGGCCACACTAGTAGTGGGATTAATTTTTTTCTCATGACTAATTTCGTCAATTTCTTCAATCATTTTTAAACTTTTTTCCAAATTTTGTCCAGGTTTAACAACTTCAACGACAGGCGATTTTTCATTTTCAATAACATCCATAAATAGACTTATCAGAGAATGCTGACTCCATGGCGAGCCCCAACAAACAGATCCATGATTAAATTCACTAGAGACATTAAGTAAAATTAATTGATTTAAATCGTCCTGTTCGAATACTTCACTTAGTGTAATCGATGGTTGACTATTGCAACATAGATTAGATATTATTCGACATGATAGAACAAATAAATCACTAGAACAGAACGAGTTAGAAGCCACTAACAATTTACCAATTAATTTACAAACTCTAAGAGATAGATCTCGTGATAAAATTATTTTTCTAATTGTTTTACCCAACTCGGTACTCGATGAACTTTGTGTGCCACTCTCATTTTTCCACAAATGTTTTCTATACTTTTCTAAATTTTTTCTAGTCTCTTTTATTTTATTCCAAGTCAAGTATTTATTCGATTGAAATAACTTCTTTTTGACTTTGGTTTTTTGTCTAACAGCCGGAGTAGTCTTACAATTTTTCGAACTAGTATGAATATTTTCTAAAAATTCCCATCTATTCAAGTCTTTGTTTTTAGTAGTAACACAGAGTAATCTTGAGATAAATAGCAGGATCCATTCGAGGCATGTTACCTCGACTGGTTTGTCTTCATTTAATGGCCGTAGCATTTCTTCAACTAGACCAAATAGACTATTAAACAAAAGTTGACCCTGTTTGCCGTTGAGAGATTTCAAACACATTTCATTGAGACTGACAAAGATTTTACTCAAATGAACTGGTTGTTTTATTTGATTTACAAAATAATTTTTTAAGCAGTCTTTTATAAATTCACCCCACCATTCTTCATTTTGACAAAGACGAATTAAAAGCCAAGAACACTCTTTATCCAAACTTCCATTCACACAGAGACTATTAAACAGTCTCAAAGCGTCGTCTTTTTTAAGCTTAGCTTCTATTTTTTGATTCGATAAACACAATAGAGTTTTTATTAGCATTGAGTTCGATACTCTCAAATGATCCTCGGACATCTCCTTGATCTCATTTGACTCAGGTGTATAAATCGACTCTGAAAATAAATTAAATCTTAGTTTTTTAATCAATTGTGAATTGAGATTCAATTTAAATTGATAGTCTAGACATTCGTTGTATTGATCTTTTATTTTTTGAATTTGTTCCGAATTTTGTCCATCGGAAAATTGCATCATTTTCAAATGACCAATATTGTCTGTTGGAAATTGAATTTCATTTAATAGATCTTTCAATTTATTTATTGAAATCGAATAGTGACATTTGGAATCTTCGTAGAGCTTTTCCAAATAGCTTAAATAGGACATTGTTTGTTTGGGATTTTTAGACGGTAAATTCTGATCGCCTAAAACTTGTTCATTAGTAAAAATATACGGATGTCCAAAATAGTATCCTAATGGAATTCTAGCTTTGACTATATTAGTCGAATTGGCAACAAAAATTAATTTTATGTAACGACATACAGGTGGTGGTTGTAGATCACTTAAAACTATTGATTGAGTGTTTATATCGGTTGACAAGCACAGTCGTTTACTGTCTTTTTGCTCTTTATTCAACCATATATCAACACTGATTGAGCTAAGCTCCGAACAAGCTGGAATTTTAATATCACTTAAACAAATTGGATATCCAAAGTCTAAAATTACAAAGTGTTTTGACATTGGTTCCATTCGATCTATTACCATGTATTGAACAGGGTTAAGTGTGAATATAGAACTTAAAATGTTTGTATCAAGACCGGGGTCTTGATTTTGGACATTTAGTTCTGGATTTGTTATTATTGAAAAGTAATCGGGTAGAATATAAAGAGAATTGTCTTGTTTTTGGCCATTTTTTTCAATATTTGACCCGTTACTTGATGAAATTGATTTGTAGCTTAAGGGTAGTACTTCAATTAGCCCCGAGGTTTGTGATAGAATGGATGGAGTCTCTTTAGTTGGAAATAAATTATGTGATGAATTGGTTGGTAACGGTTGACTTTGCTGGGTTTGTTGATTAACTGATAAACCAACAGATCCAAATGAGAAAGTAAATGGATTTGATGCTGTTTGAGATATTTGAGTGGTTGGTTGAGTTGTTGGTGGTGTATTTTGAACTGTTTTAAGTTGAACTGAATCAAATTTTAAACATGAATCCAAATCGAATAATTTCGGTTCAAAAATAAGACCAGAGAAATTAAATCTCATATTGAGCAATGCATAATAGGGACTGTATTTTTGAGCCTTGGCAAATTCATTAAGCAATTGTAAGCATTTTAAATGAGTTGATTCAACATCTAAATACATGCATTGATGTAATAAGACAAAGAACCAATTCATTGACGAGCTACTCTGAAAATTGCCGAGTTCTGTAAGCAAGTTAAGTAGAATGTTGAGTAATTTAGAAGCAAATCGTTTATCAGGATCGAAAAATGGACTTAGTAAAAAAGTCAAAAGTAAAGTGGCTTTACGTGATTTGGACCTAGTTCCATTTACATACGAAACAATAAGAAATTTTTCCAAATTTTGTTCGAATATTTTAAAAATATCTCTCAAGTATTCCGAATTAGAATTGCCCGAATAGTTATAAAATAACCAATTGATTAAGTCAATTACTTTAATTTGATTATCCGGCGAATTAGTTTGAAATAAATAGGACAATATTGAATTGAAAAAATTCGGTTTTGTTAGCATTAGACTACGTTCAATAGTTTCATATTGTAAACCATTACGACGATATTTTCTAATTGTTATTTGAATTTTTTGTAAAAGATTTATTTTTTCTTTATTTGGCGAATCATCCAGGTTAACTTGAGAAGTTGTTCTTAAATTAAGATAGAACAAATTCGAGCGCGTTTCGTAAAGTTTTGGCGAGCATAGTGTTATTAAAAAACTTTTTGTATTCGATGTGTCAACATATTCACGTATGTCAATAGGACCATATATTAGCTCTTGTTTGTTATTAAGACTTCAAAAAAAAAAAGATTAAAATTATTAAGAAAAATTAGGATCTAATGTAATCAATTAAATGAGTTTAGGTGTAACAAGCAAAGGACCGGCATTATCTGTTTTCTGTAAAAATGCTCAAATTCTTTTTAATAAGATAAATAAAAAAAAAATTTCTTTACCAATTTTTTGACTATTTAAATCTAGCAACTCAAAAAAAACGGATACAAATCGGATCCTAATAAAACACTGACCCCCATTTTTGAAAATTTCCTGACCCCCATCTAGTTAAGCTCACAAATGATCTATCGTTTACTTTGATACGAAAACAAGTGTGAAATTTTCTGCACTTTCTGAAAATTTAGTTAATTCTCTAATTACTTTATTTCAGTGTTTTAGTAGGACCCTTCAAATTAACCACCCGGTTTGACTGTAAAAGATATCTAGAGTATTTAGTCCTTGCATAAATTTTATTTCAAGTACAACTACAATTAAACATAAAATATAAATTTTTTTTCTTTAAAAAAAAGAAATTTCTTTACTTGGTAAAGGAAACGAAAAACATATCAATTTTAAAGTTTATTAGATAATCTCCAAAATAAAAGAACACTCACAAAATTTTTAACTTTATTTATAAGACTTAACTATTAACCGTCAAAAAAAAGATTTTAAAATTCTTACTTAAAATCAATGGTAGAGTCAACATTAAGTTTCCCAGATTCGATTCTTTTCTGTCTAAAAACGCTCAACTCAAAAGGACTAGTTAATTCTTTATTAAATTTGAGCTTAATTTGAATGCAACCGATTTGTATGGGTTTATTTAAATATATTTCAATAGTTAAATTTTCGTTCGATACTGTAGGATTAGTCACCGTATTATTCAAATATTTCCAACATTTGGTATAATTGTTTGACTCGGCTAAGATATGCTGCGGGTGTTTACGCTGTTGATGCTGTTCAGCTAAAACTAGACTCCAACAGGATGGTAGTTTCGCTGAGAAATTCGCTTTAGCAGTATCGTATAAACTTAAATTATGAAGAATGGACAAATTCTTTAACAAATAAAAAATTATTTTCATATAAAATAATAATTTAGAAAAAAGTAAAAACTTACAAAACCATCTAATGGAGCATCTACTAGTAGCTTTTTAGTAGACGAAATTTCGGTTAGATTTAATGAATCAGATATCTCGTCGAGTAATGTTTGGCTTACGATCGGATGTACTCGAGTTGATATCAAATATAATTTATTACTTTGGGTTACCGCACAAATCTTATCGATTCCTAAATATATTAAAAAAAAAAAAATTCTTTATTAATTCTGAATTATTTCAGTTAAATATTTTGACAGCAAATCAATTGCTTTTATAAAAAAAAAAAGAAAAACTTTTTGTCGAATTTTACCCGAAATACTGTATTTGGTATGTGTATTACTGGTATATGGTGATGGTAAATTTAATAGTTTTTTTTTATAATTTCCAAAAATGAGAAAAATTTTAATAGTAACCGAGTGTGTTATTTTTGTTAGCTTAACCAATTAAATTAATTTTAAAATAATTCTTTCAAAAAATATATCCTAACCCTGATCTTTGATCAAAATTTAGGGACCTCAGCTTGATACATGAATGTACCAAATACAGTGCTGTAGTTAAGCTATGTAACTTAAATATTCATTTCAAAAGCCTTAAATGTTAAGTGAAATTAAATCTTGCTCTTTTCCCTTCCTGAATTTGAAGATTTTCAAAAATGATGTAAAGCACAATTTAATATTGCTGTTATATAATGATTTGGGTATGCAAGAAATTTTTTTTTTAATTTTGTTTATAATAACACTTACCGTAGCAATAAATCATTTGTACAAATTTATCCTCATCTGAAGGTGAATTAAACTCAATACACTTGCAACATTTATTAGGGTCGATTATGCTAATAATACCATTCTCATCCAAAATAGCTACATATTTAAGATCCGAGTCATCATCCTCCAGAGTTGTGACCGATATTGGCATTATTGATAAGACCTTACAATTCGAATTATTCGTTGGCATCGAGGTCAAAATAAATTCAGTTAAATTAAGTCGAGAACTAGATGTCGCAGCTAGACAACTAGGACCGAATTGTGTCTCTCCACTAGCCGTAGTTGTACTCTCAATGGGTCTAAGCTTATTTTCGATGGAATTAACAGAAGAGCCACTATTAATATTTGTCATATTTGAACTACTTGAGCTGGTTTCTTCATGCTTAATACGAAATAGTTTAAAGGAATCTAAACCGGTTTGAACATTTTTAAAATTAACTAAGGCGCATAAATATTTTTCGTATAAATTAATTAATTTAATATCAAAACTCGTACGGGGCTCTGATGCTAAATCAATTGAGGCTAAACGAAAGCTCAAACATTTCTCTGTAAATTCATAAGATTTTAATTGTATGTCCGGTACGGGTTCGTTCGAGTGTAAGGCACTTAGAGGCCGACAACTAACAGTCAATATTTTAATTGTTTTTTTATATTTACTACTTTTACTTTTTGACGATTCAGCAGTTGTTTGTTGAGCTTGTTGATTTAGAGGCGTTATCTCGAAACGAACATTTAGAAAATTGGATAGATTTAGAGCTTGTGTTGTTTTTTGATTTGATTGTGAGGTTAGGGCGGCTTGAAAACTTCCTAACTGCTTTGGTAAAGTCATTGGTTGAGTCTTAGGCAGAGTAAATAGATCAAAACTATTTGTATTTTGACTCATTTTTTGACCTTCCGAATTTATTATCAAGGAAAACATATTATCATAATATAAATTTTTGTGATTGTTTAAAAAATTGCTTAATTGAGCACTATTTGTTTCAGCTTTCGATTTAACCGATTCATCTTTTTCTAAAGATGGTGTTTTTTTAAGTTCTTTTAAATCCGACGCATCGTCCGAATTGTTTTTAGTTGAATTTTCCGAGCTTAGTTGATGTTGTAAAGTAACTGGTTCGGGTATTTCTGGCTTGGGTGGTGGTAAATCAGAATCTAATTTTATGATATTATTCATGTATTTCTGAAATTCGGCTCCTTCGCTAAATAGGGTTACATCCTGAGTTACTAATTGAGACAAGTCATTATTTTTAAGTTCATTAGTTATGACTGTTTCCATAGTTTTAGTCTCTTGTATGACCGGTGGCGGAAAAATAGGCGTTGTTTGGAGGGTAGATTTAGCAGTTGTTGTTGATGTTGTTATTGTTTGTGATGCTTTTGGATTAGTTGAGGAAGACTTTGTAGGAGCTGAATTGGACGATGTTTTATGAGTTTTACTCGTTTTCTTATTCGATTTTGAATGATATGAACGATAAATGTCAAAAATGTTAAATGAAAATATAAAAACTTCGTCGTTTATTGTAAACGAACCGTATAAAACGTGTTTATGATTACGATAATAGAAACATAGGGAGTGAATTTTGAGTTTGTGATCCTTATTGTATTGACTTTCGTTGATTAATTGAACATGCATCATTTCCTAATTAAATTAAAAGGATGAAAATTTGCCGAAACAATTTTAGATAAGATTTTTATTAAAGTATTATTGAAACACAAGGTAAAAAAAATTCTTTAAAACTGAGTCATTTTTTTGTTATCTATTCTCGAGAGAAATTTAATAATCGGAACATCAAGAACTAAATTTTTAAATTTTTATTTTTCAAAAAATAATTTTATCTCTCCATTCAAAAATAATGGTACTTTTTACGTAAATTTACGTAAGAAGTAAAAGGCCAAAAAAAAATTTTTTTTATTATTTTTTTTTACTTTTTTTCATGGTTTTCGTTTTTGAAAAATCTAAAAAATAATAAAAAAAATTTTTTTTGTTGGCCTTTTACTTTTTACGTAATATTTCGTTAAATTACCAAATTTTACCTAAATTTGCCTTTTTTTACAAAGTAATTTTAGATAAATTTACGAAATATTACGTAAAATTACCTAAAATCCAAGTATTAAATCAGTACTCTTTTTTTAGGAATATTATAATTAAAAAGAGTATATTACCTTTAGAATATCTTTAGAATCATAAACAATAATATGTCCGGATGAATTTGAGACTGCAAAATATCGTTCGGACGATAATTCAGAAGTACAAACAACTGTATCTTTTGGATCATTTGATTTATAAACTAAATTAGCAGTTTGTGTAGCTGCAGTTAGACTCAAAGGCACATTATCAGTCAATTCACCACGAACAAATTGACATGCTGGTGAATGTCTCTCATGCTCGGACCAAGGTTGATCATGTTGTTCCCAAGCAACTAAACACAAATCACAAACAAAACATATAGTTCTATCATCGCCTGGATGAGTAGGTTGATGATAAAAACCAGCCTGAGCTAGAGCATCTGGTAATACCCATTTATAATCCATATGGGGCCATTCGTTAAAAGTAGCTCGCCGTGTGGCTTCACTACACATATATCGCTTGTCAAAGTTACCACCTCCAGTCAAACTAACCCCACCATGAATTTGTTTTTCTATCAAATTCGAATCTAACCTGTACAAACGATCCAATAAAAGAGAAATTATTGGAATGGCAACAGATTGTAAACAAGTTCTTTTAATCTCATCTAGACACTGAGTCAACAATGTTAATAAAGTAAAATAATTCTCTGTTATTTGAACAGTTAGCCAACTAGTATCGTCTAATTTATTCAAACAATCAATTTGTATATCGATTTGTTTAATAAGAGTATCTAATCCTTCTATAGAATCACATTCTATTAATTTTAAACTTTGAACTAAATTGATCGCGTCATTAAGGCTAAGTTCTAATGTACGAAAAACAATTTCGGGTGTATTTGTTTGCGATAGATTTAAAGTTGATGCTTGTAAAACTGAATCTAATAAAAAAAGACCTTCATTGGCCAAACGACTGCATATGGTTCGATCACTTACGATTATACATTTGTCTTGTATGTTTAAAATTTTGAAATAATTGTAATTCAAATCGATTTTGTTTTGTAAATTTATTTCCTTGAGTTTGGTTCGCGTATTACAATCGAATAAGTAAAGTCTTGTGTCATTTGTAAGGATAAATAGACAGTTTAGTACGCTGTTGTGGGATACGAGACGAATTGAGTCTGTGTTTGGTATTAAGTCGTCGAGTTTAAATTCGTCGTACATTTAATGTAAGAGAGAGAAAAAAAAAATAGCTTTATTTATTTTTAGTTTTGTATTTATTTTATTTTTTTTTTGGAAATCTAAAATTAATTTCACAAGAAAATGATTAAATTTGAAATTTTCTTAATTTTTCTACTTATACTTTATTAGTAATTTTTTCCATAGAATCCTGCTTAGAGCTCATTTCAAGGTTAAAAAATTTATTTTATTAAGTATGAGTTATTAAAAGGTAAGAGAGAAAAAAGTGAACAAGAAAAAATTTAAATGCAATTAAACCATAGTTATTTAAGAAAGCTTTGTCATAACTATCACATCACTTAAATTTTCTTAAGCCTTTTAATAAAGTTAGCAAAAATAACTTTAATAATTTTATCACCAAAAGTAAGAATGAAGAGCCTAACTCATTCTTATTTTACTATATTTTTTTATTTATTCAAAAATTAAAATTTATAACTATAGAATTCCAAGCTTAAAAGAAAGAAGGAGTCAATTTTAGGTATCGTAAACTACAAGCAATAAACCTCAACTGCAGTTTGTTAACTTTAGAAGATTTTTTTTTTTAAAAGGAAAGGGAGTCTATTTGAGACTATTTGAAGTCTAATGGGTTCTTAAAGGGTCTATCCTCTTATATTTTCCCTATTTGACCTATTTGCAATACTTTATCATGTAATTTGAGGTCTTTTGATCAAATAAATAGTCTCAAATAGACCCCAATAAACCTCTAACATATCTTAAATAACATATAAAAGGATTGCAAATAGGTCAAATAGGCAAAAAAGGGCGGGCTCCTTTAAAACCTCCCAACTAATAAAAGTTTTAAAATTTACATATTTTAAAATTTTAATTTTTTTTTCTCACCTGTTGTTGAGAAAAAAAAAATTTGTTGTTCAGAGAGTTATTTGAAAATATTTGTCATACTTGGCGTTAGGTACCAATTTTTAATAAATCAATTAGATGCCCAATCAAATAAGTTTACAAAACAAAAGCAACCCTTTATTATCAAATTCACCACTTTTCTATCTTTACCTATTTTCAAATTTAAAAAATAAATTTAAAATCTATTTTGTAAGCTCCTTTTTTTTACTTATTAGATTGAAATAATAGTACCGTGGTCATTCACAAGGTGATTTCATAAATTCTCATATAATCCATCCAAGGCGATCGAGAATTTTGAAATTGCTTAAGTTCATAAAGATTTATACAATTTCTTACGAAATCACAAATTTTCTCATAATTTCGCAGCAATTTTCAAGGCCTTTCATGAAAATCACCTCGTAAATGATCACAGTGGTATATTTATTGAACTCATCCTTGAAATGGAGCCAATCTAAAATCTTTATTTTTCACCACATCGAGACTACTGCATAAGTATTATCATAAAAAATGACTTAAGTAATAGTCAATTTTTCAAAACGAATAAATTACTCAGGTTTACAAAAAGCATTTACTTAAAATATGAAGTCATTCCTTAGTACCAAAGAGGTCTTCAACACAAAGCAATCATTTTTTGACAATCGTCTCTTAACCAGGCCCTATTTTCCAGCTAAAATTAAATCAGAAAGAGTCAACATATGGGGATTAATTTAGTCTTAATAAAAGTTTTTCAAATAATTAAATTTTTTATTTGAAATCATCTTACCAATTTAATACAATCAATAAAAAAAAAGTTATTTAACCTTACTTTACCATCAGAGAGAACTTTAATTCTTAATCTCACATATAAAATACAATCAGCAAACAAAATACAATTACAAAAAAAAGTAGAATACTAGTCGAGGAACATACAAAATTATTTGAGACAAAACTTGAATTTATAAAAAATGTAACTACAAAAAAAAATAAGTGATTTATAAAACACGGTCAATCTGTCAATTTACGTTTTTAAATTTTTTTATATTTTTTTGTGTATTCTTTCTTTCAAATAATTGTTAATGTATGTTAATAAGCACATATGAAAAATTGATTGCTAAGGCTACTTATTTTTCTATCTTAAAATTATAATTTCAACAAAATTAACATAAGAATTTTTGAATCAACATGTATTTCAACGACGAAAAAAAAATTAGAGAAAAAAAGAGAGAAATAATTTATAAAAAAAATATATATATTTATAATTAAGGGCGACTTAAATAAATTATAATCGGGTCGATAGCCGGATAAGGGTCGGTTTAATTAATTGACCATCAAGAAACGGACTAAGCGAAATACAAATAATGTTAAAAATAAACTAAGAAGAAAAAAAACTCAAAAATAAACGAATAAAGTTTAATCCCTCCCGAAATAATAATCATAATACAAGTATTTGAAATGTTTTTCAATTTCAAAAAATTATACTTTCTATTTTATGATGATTAAAACTAAACAACAACAAATGAAAATATTGAAAAAAGTTAGTGAATGTATAAATGACTTGAAATTTTAATATTGAAATATGTATGTTGCTGATTTTTGTTTCTTGTGTTTCGAAATGTGCAGCTCTTTTATTTTTTTGTTTGCTTAACTATTTATTCGATATAAAATGTAAAATATCAACAATTTAAAGAAAATTTCCCGATTTTTCTATTAAATTTTGTCGAGTTTGTACCTATAAAAATTATACTTATAGGATAAAATTTTATTTAAATAAAAAAAAATCATCAAAAACTTGCAGAATTTTAATGCTTATGTCTGAAGTTCCATAAATTAAGAATGCTTTTTTAATAGTCTCACAGATTATTTTCTTTTAAATAAATTTTAAAATCAATATTTAGTTAGTCTAAAAACTGTTCTTTACTGAGGTCTTGTCGACTATGCGACTCCAGAATCACGAAATTTTGTGACTTCGTAACCATACATTTAGTAACTCTTGATCGAAAATCAATTTTCTAAAAAATCTACCAGGTTTAAATATTTTATCATGCTAAAAAAAACGTAATTTTCATCTATTTAGCGGGAAAAAAATGGAAGATAACTATAGGAGCAAAATGAAATTTATTTCTTATTTTATTTAAGGACCGATCATTAAAACCAAATGCATTTATTAATATCGAAAAATTACAATTGATTCATCAAGATATTTACAATTTTTGATATCAAGCTAGAATTTTGTTAGCCCTAGAGAAACAATACCTGGTATGAGCTTTTCATTTCATTTTATTTTGGAAAGAGGCTAATAGGTCTTTTTCGACTTCCATTTCATTTAAAACTTGTGTTCGAACGATTTTGTTCATATTTTATTTATTTATAGCTGGGATATTTCCTGAGGACAAACATCACCTTAGATTTTTCTATGTTAAGGTCTTTAGACCAATCAATCGCCCTTCTTGATATTGCGTCGATATCGCTCTGTAAATTTAAACAGTCATCCTGCTTTTTAAAAACATCTAAAATCTATGTGTCGTCAGTACACTTTTTCGATTTATTTTTTAAAAGCTCCGGAAAATCGTTAATAAAAATCAAAATAAAGGACCTTTGACTGAACCATGTTCTACACCACTTTTAACTTCAAGCCAGTCAGAAACTTTTTCTCCTAAGACCAGTCTCTGCATTCTAGTCCCTAAAAATTCTTTAATCCAATATACAATTTTACTAGAAAATCCATCGAGTTTATAGAGAAGAAAACGATGAGATATTTTATAGACTGCTTAAAAAAAGTCTGTAAATGCTTGAAATTGTACAAATGCTGTATATACATGTACAATTTAAAGAGTAAATTAATTTCATATATAAAAAAGCTATAACAGTTTTTATTTTAAGAAACGTATGATTATCTCTAATCAATCATATGTTTTCAAAAATCTTCAAAAATAAGAATATTGATTTAAAATAACCAAGTTGCTTCGGTTCTTTTAAATCAATATTCTTTTTTAAAATTTTTACTTTAGGGCAAAATTTTAATTATTTAAGTTAAAATAATAAAGAATATATTTTCTTAAAAATTTCTTAAAATTAATCAAAATTGATCATATCTTTAAATTAGTTGGTATTTTTTTCAATATTTTCCAGATGAATATAATTTTTGATTATATTTTTGAACTTGACTTTTTTGCCAGTTTTGTAAAATTTTTCGTAGAGTCTTATTGTACTTTCATGTGTTTCAATCGCCAAGTCTATCCTAAATATGTCTTCTGGTGACATATAATGAACAGCTATAATATTATCCGAACAGCATTTTAAACCTTTTTTTGGTTTATTTTCTGCATGATCATACAGCCATTCGGGAAAATCTCCATTAAAATGGTCCATTAAACTCAGTACTAAAAATCTTTCTCTGCCATACTTATCTATTGATTTGCCTTTTGTTCCATTATATTTTCTTACACAATCATTTATATCGACATCATCTGTACCTGTATTTGGACAATTATTGATATCTTTAACCATTTCTTTTGAAATTTTTGTAAATGCAGCTTTACTTAACGCATAACCCCCTGAATGATAGCCGTCTTTAACAATTACTTTAAAATTATAACCGTAAGTAATAGGTATATTTTTAGGTTTATCTTTTAGGAATTCTTTTAAATTTCTGATATTTACATATGCATCATCGTCAACAATGTAATACCAATCATACGAAGAAAATTTCTGATATACATAAACCATAGAATTGTATATTTTAAGTGTTAAATTCCCATGATCTTCTTCGATTAAATTCTTAGGCTGAAGCATGTGAAAATTTTCAAAAACCTCGATTGTCTCTTCAGAACTCTTAGGTCTTAGGTGCTCGGGTAAAAGTGTTATAAACCTATAATTATCGCATTTGTGTCCCCATACTCGAAAAAGATTTAAAGTTTTATTAGATTTAATATTTTCAGGATGGGTTTTTATTAAACAAAAAATAGATGGGTAACTAATTACCGATTTTTCTAAGTATTTTAGCGGTAGAACGACTTTGGTCTTATAACTGATTTTTAGATAAAAAAACAAGATAAAATAAATAAGTATAAAAATAACGAAAAAACCCTTTATTAAAATCATTTGTAGAAAAGAAAAAAAGACTTCAAAAAATACATAATTTTATTTTATGTGTCTTAAATAACTCTTCAAAACAATTCCATGCTTTGATGAGTATGACAATTATTTTTAAAGTAAAACTGAGTTTTGATTAGTTAAAATTTTTATTTTCTAAATTTCGTAATTGAGTTGAAATTTTAACCTAGAACAGATTGGAAATTTTTTGTTCTTTTAAAATAATTCAAATATGAGATATTTAAATATCATCTTTTATAGATATTACTCTTATTTTAAGACTTTATTTTTTGTCGACTTTGAAACTTAGAGACTTGTAAAATACAAGACTTTAAAATACTAATACTTTTAAAAAAGTTGACTCTTATTTTAAAAATGATTTGGATTCGATTTCCACAGTACTCCGAAACTCTATTACCAAACATTTTGTATTCATGTTTGGTTTAGAACAAATGTTTCCATGTCTTTCCGTTCTTTTAAAAGAAAAAATGATCACAAGTTTGAAGAATATTATTTCGAAAATAGCATTAATCAGTTAAAATGAAAATTTTCTGTATTTACTTTATCTAGAAGATTAATTGTGATAAATAGTCCACAATTATGATGAAAAATTAGGTGAATTCAGCTGATATTTCATATTATGGTTTAGGCGTAGAAAATCTAGATCTAATTAGATACTGGATTTATTGGTTTATTAACTCTGAGAATAGTGTATTTTGTGATCACCAGTCTATGTAAACGTGATTAGTTGGGTATCTGAAATTTGGACAAATATAGACAATGATTTAAACAGTTTTGATTTTTGTCGTCTTGTATATTAGTATTCTAAGTTTAAGACAGCTTAGTTTATGATCTTTTGTTTGTTGAAGTTTTAGACAATGATTTAAATCTTGATTTTTTCAATAGATTCATCGCAAAATTTTTTTGCTTTTTAATTTAAGCTAATATTGCTTTTAATCTCAATAAAACTTTTTAACCTCGAAAATTTTTAATTTTTCAAATAAAATACCAGATCTTTTTTATGAATTCTAATTATAAGCCCATGTTCTTAAAAAAATCAATTTTACCAACTCTCGCGAGTTTAGTACCAGAGCTTATTTTACAATACTCATGGATAAGTCTATGGTGGATATAAAGAGTCACCACGATATATTCGTTAGTTTGTTTTTTTATTAAAATCCACAAAAATTGTATGTTCCAATTTTTTTTAAATATTTTTTCCTAAAATAAAAAAAAAGGACTGATTATGTTGTGTTGGAATAAGATTGGTAGGCACAATTGTGTTTTTCAAAGGAAGACAAGATTTATTTTTATTGGAAAATTTATCTCTTGGAAATTTTTTTTTATTTTAGACTTAAGTTAAGAAAAATATGAATTCTAGTAAAAAATATTTTCATCATTTATATGATGATGTGTCAATTATGATTACATTATATTTTAGTTTTTAAAAATTTAAAATTGAGCTTTCGTTTTATTTAAAATACAAATTCAGCTGTTTTTCTTAATGGAACATAATTCAAATAATTACTAAAGCAAAAAATAATTTGCAAAAATGGACCTTGATTTTAAAGAACAGCTTGAGCGAGAACGACAAAAAGTTGAAGACGTTTTCGACTTTAAAAATTGGAAAATCGGGCGTGGTACATATGGTCATGTTTATAAAGCTAAAAAAAAAGATGGGTCAGTCTATAAAATTGTTTAATCAAATTTTAAAATCAAATATTAAAGCTTTATTATAGTTTAGATACCCGAGAATTTGCCTTGAAGCAAATTGAAGGCTCAGGTTTATCTACAAGTGCTTGTAGAGAAATCGCTGTAAAAATTTCAAACTTACCTAAAAAAACATAAGAAAAATTTACTTAGATTTTGAATTTGAATAGCTTTTAAGGGAGTTAAAACATCCAAATGTTGTTACCTTGATAAAAGTATATCTTTCTCATCATGATCGTAAAGTATGGCTACTTTTTGAGTTCGCCGAGCACGATCTTTGGGTAAATAAGTTAACTATTTTATCTTTAAGCTTTTTTTTTATAAATTCGATTTTAAAAGCATATTATAAAGCATCATCGTTCTAGTAAACAAACTAAACGTTTTGATTGCCCTAGAGTAATGGTAAAATCATTATTGTATCAAATTCTAGCAGGAATCCATTATTTACACTCAAATTGGATTTTACATAGAGATTTAGTAATTTTATAATAAATTTTAGAGTTCTTATAATTTTTAATTAATGGAAAAAATTTCTTAATAATTTAGAAACCTGCTAATATACTGGTAATGGGTGATGGCTTTGAAAGAGGCCGGGTAAAAATAGGAGATATGGGTTTTTCTCGTCTATTTAATTCGCCATTAAGACCATTAGCTGATTTAGATCCAGTTGTAGTTACTTTTTGGTATCGTTCACCCGAATTATTATTAGGAGCTCGACACTATACAAAAGCTATTGATACATGGGCTATTGGTTGTATATTTTCAGAGCTATTAACTTATGAGCCTATTTTTCACTGTAAGCAAGAAGATATTAAGACAAGTAATCCATATCATCAAGATCAATTAGATCGTATTTTCAATGTAATGGGATATCCGTCGGAAAAAGATTGGGAAGACATTAAAAAAATGCCCGAATATAATAATTTTGCAAAGGATTTCAAAAAAACTAAGTAAATTAGCCAACTCTTAATTATGCATTTTTTTTTCTTTAAAATGTATAATCAAATTTTTCAAGTTATCAAAATTGCTCTTTGGCTAAGTATATGGAAAAGCATAAGATTAGAAGTGATAGCAAAGAATTTATTCTGGTAATAATTGTCAAAAGTTTATAGTTTTTAAGTTTTTTTAATTTTTTTTTTCAAGTTGACTAAGTTATTGACTATGGATCCACTTAAAAGAATAACTACACAGCAATCAATGGATGATATTTATTTTAAAGAAGATCCCAAGCCAACAGAAGAGTATTTATTAAAAAATAATTGTAAAAATTATTGATCTTAAAATTGTAAAATTTAAAGTGCATTTGAATGCTTTAAAGAAATACCATATCCTAAGCGTGAGTGTATTCCTGAAGAAGAATCAGATCACGATAAAGAGGCACAAAAAAATCAACAACAACAAGCTAATCAACATATGCATCAACAACAGCATCATATGACATCTTCTTTACAACCTCCACCAGACAAACGAATGAGAATGAATCCGCCAGGAGCTCCGCCACAACAACAAAATCAACAAGTAAACTAAAAAATAAATCATTTTAAAAAAGAATGTTCTAAGAACAGATTTTTATTACAAAATCTGTTTTAAATTTTTTTATAATTCGTTTGAAGTAAAATTTACGGTTTTACTCTTGGGTTAAATTCTTTTTTATTGTGAAAAGGTTAAATTAAATTTAAATTATTTTTATTTTAAAGTTTCAGCAGAATAATAATCAACGAGCCTTTTTCAATGTAAATAATGTCAGTAAAAATTTGGTAATTAAAATTTTAGAGAATTTAAAGCTTATGTACATTTATGCTTATTTCAATCGCTAGAATTCTCTAAACTCTTTTAAAATTAAGCTTTAAGCTCCTTTTTAACTTTTAGATATAAAATATGAAATGAGTTTTTTTTGTTACCTTTTTACTATCAAATAATCAAAACACACTACCTATTAACCTAATACTAATTTTTAACTTAATATAATTGCTTTAACATTTTTTAAAAAAGAAATTCTTATGAATAGTTTTAAAATTTTCTAAATTTAAGAGAACACAATCATCAGGTAATTTGAATCAGCAAAACTTGCCTCAGGGAATGATTGGACAACATCATGGTCAAGGACAACAAGGTAATCATCAACAAATGCCTCAACAACATCCTCATCCTCAAATGGGACAACAGATGAATCGCTAGCGATTTATTTTATATTCAGGTGTAAATAAATTGTATATATAAATACAATAGACTTACAAAAAGTCATAAAATTTTTAATAAATTTTTAATTAAAATAAAAATTTTAAAAAGTTTTCAAAAATTTCAAAAAGTAGTAGCTTACTTTTAAAAACTATTTAAAAATAGTTTAATTTAATTTATAGTTTAATAATAAATTTTAGAATAAACAATCCAAAGAATGTCATCAACCGCTACATGGGAAGAGATCAAACGATTGGCAGCTGATTTTCAGCGTGTCCAATTAGTTGAAAGCAGTTATAAGTAACTTTAAATTTAAAAAAATATTTCTTAAAATTCTAATTAATCATTAAAATTTTTCTTAAGACTTTCAGAAAGAAATTGTATTGAAATAATTAATAAATTGGTCGAATTAGGAATGATTAATCTTTATCATAGTATCGATGGCAAAGAATTTATAACCCATAAACATTTAGAAAAGGAAATTTACGACGAAATATACGTTCACGAGGGTCGTATAAATATAGTCGAACTTCAAAAGCTTTTAAACGTTGATATTAGTCATATCGAAAGTAAAGTCAGTGAAGTTGTTAAAAACGACCCTGATTTGAATTTAATATTAGGCCAAATAATTAGCAAGTAATTTTATTACTTATTTATTTTTCAGTTAAATATGACTTTTTTAATCAACAAAGGGACTACATGAATAAAATTTCTGAGGAAATAAACGAATTACTAAATGAAAGAGGAAGTGTATCTATTTCAGAACTAACAAATATTTACAATCTTCCCACTGATTACCTTCAACAAGTAAAATCTATTTCCATTGTTTTATTAATTTTTTTCTCCATTTTTGATGAACCTTAATTTTTAAAAGATTATTAAACCAAGAGTTGGAACAATTATTAAAGGAAATTTTGACGGGAATATTTTATATACTCTAAACTATGTAAATACCCAAAAAGCTCTTTTGTCTGGTTTACTCGAAGCCTCTATTAAACCGATTAGATTTGCTCAGTTAACTAAAGAATTCAATTTGGATTCTGGAATGATTTTTGGTAAGAAAATATTTTTTATTTTTAATTTTTTTTCTAACTTATTTCTTTTTGAAAAAGATATTTTTGATGAGCTTATTGCAAGTGGTCAGATAAAAGGCAGTTTATATGGTGGTCGCCAAGTAGCTACAGCTGTTTTTGTACCACAAATTTTTATCAAAGCTCAAGAACAATATCTTTTGTCGTTTTTTAAACAAAACGGCTACATTGATTATTCTACTTTGAAAAAAATTGGAATCACAGAACCAGATAGCTATATAAGATCACTTCTCTCTGGTCAAGATGTTAGATATTTGAATTCAAGTTGCTTAGCTAATTATTTTATCGATCAGACAGAACAAGAAATAGAAGAAATACTAAATAAAAATGGTTACTGTGATCTAACAGTAAATATTATTTTTTGTCAAAAAGAAAAAAATTAAAAATTTTTATAATTTTTTTAAAGCAAACTTTGCCGTCAATTTTAAGTTCTAAAGACGTGGGTATGTTAACTGTTACATTCCAAGAAAAGTTCAAGCAAAATTTTGAGACTATTGTCATGGCTGAAACTTATTTATTGAGCAAAAATTTCATGGACAAAATTAAGACTAAATTTTATGATCAAATGGAAGAGAAATCTAAAGATGACTTAACTAAGCCCAATTATGTGCTAGCTATTAAATCTGAAAACGTTGTCGTTGGTTCTTTTGATGGAAAATCGACAAGTGGTTCAACAAAATCTGCTAAATCAAAATCGAAAAAAGGAGCACAAGTTGAAAGTGAAAATTTAGCTGTTGAAATAACTTTCATTGACAAAACAAATTTAATAAAGGAACTAAAATCACTTGTTGAAGATATAAATGACGATTTATTGGATTCATTAGTTGAACAGTTTTTAAAACCATTAAATTCACAATATTTGGATTTATTAAAATCTAAAGTCGAAAAAGGTCTAGTGGCTAGTTCCAAAGATAATTTGCCAGAAAATGGTAAGCATGTATCGAAAAAATTGACAATAAAAGATGTACAAGAAAAGGCTAGATTATTTTTGGTTCAGGGTAGATTATTTGAAAAGGCTTTAAAATTATTTACAGGTAAGTTTATAATCCTGAATAATTCAAATAAAATTTTTATAAAAATTTACGAATTCTTTTAGATGCGAAAGTTCAAGAAACTTTAAATAAACATCTTGTTAAAACTAGTTGTTCGGAAATTACTAATGAAATGCTAAAATTTATTGCCACAGAACAAATGCTGCAAATAAATGACGACAATTTAAATCCAGATGTATTTTTTAATTTCCAAGATTTTTTTCTAAATTAAATCATAAAATAATTGTTTTTAAGTCACGTTCAAAATTAATTCAAAAATTGAAAGAGCCTTTTAAGCAAAAGTTTACTGAGCTAAATCAAGCTTTAGCCAATAAGGTAGAATAAAATATTTAAATTCTTAAAATTAACGATCGTTAAATTTTGGTTATTTAAGCCGTGTTCAGAAGTTATTGATTTAATTGAAAAAGTTGCTATTGAGGCTTTGGAACTATCAATTAAAAAAGACCAAAAACGAGAAAAGTATTCTTTAATCTAAAATTTATATTCTAAAGATCATTTAAAATACATTTTGGTTATTTTAAGAGAGGTTTTATTACAGCTGAGAGAAAGTACAAAAGAAAGTTTGAATGAAGAAAAAGATCCAGCAACAGTCTTGCACTTAGTTTGTCTACTTCTCTTCTATTTTTCTACAAATCAATTTTTGAATGCACCTGGCCGTTGTGTGCCTAATATTTTAGAATTCTTAAGGCCTAATTTGATTGATGAAACATACACCAAATTAATTTATTTTCAAAGTTGTATTTTTTTCAAACTTATTAAGGTTTTTAAAAATTATTTTAATTGTTTAATTTTAGATGTCATTATTGAGAATGTAACTAAAGGAAAAGCTAATGAAGATTCAAATGTTATTACAGATGAGTTGGTAAATGAGGTTAAAACGATTGCAATGCGCTCAAAAGAACATTTAAAAGAAACTAAAAATTAATAAAATATCAGCTTCTTTTATTATTTTAGTCAAATTAAATTTTTATTACTAAATAAAATAAAAATTTTTTTCATCCGATTTTCATTACCGTAAACTCGCATGTTCGACCCCGGGGTTTAAAATCGTAAATTTGGTTTTTAACCCCGTGTCTAACACGGTTTTTGGACATTTTTACAGAATGCTTTTAAGTCGGTACTAAAACTGAAATTTCTTTTTTTATGCGGTATTAAACATGTAAAAAATATAATTTTTATTTAAATTTGAAAATTAATTAAATTTTATTCGAAAAATTAATATTTAGATTTAATGCCTGGTTTAAAAATGAAAATTCGATTTTAATACAAAAATTTTACATTTGATTTTTAAAAATTATATACGAAAATAATTTTAAAAATGAAAATTATTACAAAACACTTTGTCAACTGTAAAAACTCTAAATCACTGATTCCTCGTTAGTTGCTTTCGATACGATCTCTCCCATTCTTGCCTCTTTTTAAATGGTCTTTTTATTTTTACTACCAAGTTTTATTTGGGCATAGACAACATCCAACTACCAAAACCATTTTGATGATTATACATAAAATCTTTGTTTCAAAGTAAAAAAGTACAAAAGCAACTCAAGTATTGTTCAAAAAATAAATATTAAAAGAAAATAAAAAAAAGTTATGAGATCAAGACTCGAACCTGGTACTTAAAAACATCTTTCGCACAGAAAGAAATAAAAACATTAAACAATTGTTTATTTAAGTTACCAATTTTGTGTTTTGTGACAAAGTGTTTTGTAATAATTTTCATGTTTAAAATTATTTTCGTATATAATTTTTAAAAAATCAAATGCAAAATTTTTGTATTAAAATCGAATTTTCATTTTTAAACCAGGCATTAAATCTAAATATTAATTTTTCGAATAAAATTTAATTAATTTTCAAATTTAAATAAAAATTATATTTTTTACATGTTTAATACCGCATAAAAAAAGAAATTTCAGTTTTAGTACCGACTTAAAAGCATTCTGTAAAAATGTCCAAAAACCGTGTTAAATGCGAGGTAAAAAACCAAATTTTCGATTTTAAACACCGGGGTTGTTTGTGCGAGTTTACGGTAGACAAAAAATTAAATTTTAATTTTGAATGTTTAAAATAAAGAGACACCGTATAAATTTTAAATATTTTTTCCACGTTAAATTATTAATCAAATTTTTAAGAAGTCCAAAAAAAGCGCTTATTAAAAGTTTTTGGCTTATTAAGTTGTAAATTTTTAATAAAAAAAAAAAACAACTTGTTTCTTAAATGTTAATAATTTTTTTTAGGTAGTGGCAATATTTTATTTTTTGATTAAAGGGAAAATGTTAGTTTTTAGACTACAGCTGATTTATTTAAAAAATCTCATGAGAGGATTAACAAATTATTCAAAATACTTCATGACCACAAGGTTAGAAAAAAAAAGAGCATTTTTGGTAATTATAATTTATTTTAAAAATTTTCTTTTTAAAATCGAATCAAAAGAAAATAAATTAATAAAACAGCTGTTGGTAATATAGAGATGCAGTTTTGCAATTGGCTTAATAACCTTGTAATTCGTTGAGGGTTTGGTCCAATTCTTCGCTGATGTTTTTGTATTTCTCTTTCTCGGCCAATAATTCGTCTATAAATAAATAGAAAAATATTAAGCCACATTTTAAAATTTAAAAAAAAGTCAAACTCATTCAAAAAATACAAATACTACACTGTAAATTATTTTTGGTGGAAATAAGCAAAAGGATTTGAGCTTGTAAGACGCTTTTTTGAAAAATATATTACGCTTTTAAGAGGAGATTAAAAAAATCTGATTAAAGTAAAAATGATCATAAATTTGAAATTTTTTAATCATTTTTTTTCTCCTCATAAATCAGCTTAAAAAATCAGCGATTTTTCACCTTAAATTTTTTCAGTGTAGTCAAAAAAATATTAATAAAAGTTGTTTTATGTAAAAAAAAAAGCCTAATGGTAACTACAAGCAAAAGAAATAAAATAAACTGGCAAATTAAAATCTAAACACAGAACAGAGTTGTTCTTGAGTATATTACCTTCCAATCTGTCGACTTCTTTTTGTAATTTGGCCATGGTACGTTCAGCCAAATCAGCTCTTTGTTCAGCCTACGGTTCGATAAGTATTAATATTTAAAGTATCTTAACTCAAGAATCCAATGACAGATTTAATAAAAATTTAAAAAAATATCTGCCCTGGATTTTTGTTTTTTTTTTTAAATCCTGTAAAATTTAATCAGCATTTTAAAAATGAAAAAATTGACTTACGTCTTTAAGACGGGCTGATAAATCTCTGATTTGTTCTTCGTAACTTTCTTCTCTTTGGATAGCCTTTTTTTTAAAAAAGTATTTTAATAAATTTTGAATAATTTTTATTTTCAAACACTGCAAATCATGTCATTTTATTAATTTTTTTTGGTCAAATCCTAATTAAATGAGAACATGCTAAGGCAATCTTAAAAAACTCAAAAACAAAAACCAAAACTAAACTCGGGTATATTTTTACCTCTTGTTCAGAAACTTCAAGAGATTTCATGTTGTTACCGACGACTTTCAATTCCTCTTCTAATTCGAGGATTTTACTGAAAAAAATTGACAGGATTATTTTATTTTTAAAAATAATTTCAATTTTTCTCGCGAAAAAAAATAATGACATATTAAGAAGTAATATTTTCACCCTTTACGTTTGTCATTATTTATTAAGAATGCACACGAATACTTACGCTTCGGCGGCCTCAGCTCTATCTTCGGCTCTTTCTAAATCGACTTCCATAATGGCCAAACGACGAGCAACCTAAAATTAACAAAAAAAATAAATAACTCTAGAATTTAATTGAATTTTTTATTAATTAAAAATTACCTCATCGTAACGTCTATCAGCATCTTCGGCAATGATTTGAGCCTCGGCTAATTGTTTCTCCAAAGTGGCGATACGCTCATCATCAGATAAACTTCTAGCCTCTAATGATTTACGTTGTCTGATTTTTAAGGAAAAATTATAAAAATTTTAGAATTAATTAATTCAATCGCTTGAAAATAGAGAACTGAAAATAAAAATCCTTAATGCTTAAATATCATTGGTGTTTTATCCGTAAAATTTTATTTTTTAAATACTTCTTCAAATTTCCTATCAGATTCAGCAGCTAATTCTTTAGCTTCTCTTAATTGTCTTTCTAATAATTCGACCTTATCACTATCATGATTAAGTCTAGTCTCCATTAATTTACGGACTCTATGTTTTTTTAATTAAGAAAATTATTTTTTTGTTTATCGTATTTTAATTTTTTTTTGTATGGTTAATTAAGAAAATATTCCTAGTTGTACCTTTCGCTTTCATCAGCAGCTTGTGAAGCTTCATTTAATTTAGTTGTAGCTTGGTTAAGACGTTCATCGGTCTTTTCCAAATCATCTTCTAATAATTGAACACGTCTTTGTAAAGCTGATACTTCCAATTCGGCCTGTTAAACAAATAAATAATTTTAAAATTATACTTTTAAATTTGTATCTCTTGGACTTACATCAGCTGAGGTTTTATTGGCAGCTTCTAATTTACCATTAACTTCAGCTAAGGTTTCTTGAGCCTTATCTAAATCAGTATCTAATTGGGAAATTCTTTTCATCAAACCAGTGTTTTCTTCTTCAGCCTTGAGAAAAAAAGTTATTTGAAATAAATTTTAAAAAAATATTTCAAAGTGTAAAAACTACGAGTTTGAGTTTGTCTTCCAAATCCTTGGTTTTTTGTTCCATTTGATCAGCTCTGTCAATGGCATTTTCTTTTTCAAGCTTCATGGCTTGCATTTTCTTTTTGATTGAGTCCATTGTTGGGGTGGCCATTTTGAGTTATAAGAGTTTTTTGTTTTAATTTAAAAAAAATAAAACGAATCTAAAAGTTGGAAAAAAGCTCAAAATACAATTTTCTAACTTGGATTAAATGCTTTGAAATTCTAGAAAATAAAAAAATTGTTTTTCTTTTATTCCTAAGAATCGTTTTTATAAATAAAGCAGCAGCTAGAAAAATAACTTGAAATTGAACTCTCGAATAAATTGAATGGTTAATACCAAAAATTCATAATTTGAAAGATAATATATCAGATAAACTTTTCTATAATCTTTTTTTAGTTTTTTTTTGCATTCGTAAATAAGAACATAAACAAAAAACTTTCTAATTTTATATTATTATTTCTATTATTACTTTAACTTATTCTTTCTCAAAAATAATCTAATGTAGGACATTATAGAATCCTAATCAATAACGGTAAGGATCTTGATAAGATTAATTTAGAAAAATTATTCTTAAATTTTTCTTGAATTTTTTAAACTATTTTTTAACTTGCACGATCTACCTGCAAGTTTAAAAATTTTCTTAAATCAGATATTTCAAATCTTTAAGAAACTTAATTAATATATTGTTTATTTCCAAAGATCCTACAAGTTCATTACATAAATCAGTATTTTATAAGTTGAATAGCTTCAACTGTTTATAATTCAAATTTTCATATTTGAGAGTTTTGGTGTAGAAGGAATGTTCAGAATGTTCAAAAGGAACCGTCCCTAGAATAATTTAGGTGATAGAAAAAGCGTGTGTTAGCTAAAGAAGTTTTTCATATCGTTCCGTTCATTAAGCCCCAGAATAAAAATTACCGACACAAATCTTGTTTAAATTGCTTGCATAAAATACTAAAGTTATTTAAAATAAATTATTATAAACTATTTACTTGAAAAGTAAAGTAATTAATAAAGCAAAAATCCTAAGCTAAAAACATGACCGTATTTCTTCGAATAAAAATACAAAAACATAGAAGCAAAAGCATTATGCTGGTATTTGAGACGAAAAATTTAATTTGAGATACCTTTTGATTTACCTTTAATTTGAGATCTTTTCAGTAAAAAAAGTCTCGATTAAAAGATTATTTTATTTTAAAAAATTCAGTTCAAAATTTACACATTTTGGCAATAAATGAAGTAATCAAAAATAATTTTTTATCCTTCAATAAAAGATTCAATCCGAGGTCCTTTTTTCTTTTATTTGACTCACTTTTTAAGATCGAAAAATTCTTCAGAAATAGGGGTAGTAATTTTTTATACCGTAATGCCTTGCAAACAAATGCATGCATTAGAAATCAAAATTTTAAGAATAAATACGCCAAAAAAAGCTATTTTTAAAGCGATTGGAAAAACGTAAAAATAATCAAAACATTGTTTAATACTGTTGATTAGGTTCTTTATTAAAATATATGGTGAAAAATCAAAAATTCTTTTATTTTGGGACGCACTAAATGTTAAAATTTTAGGTTTTAATGTAATGCGCTCCAAAGCAAGGTATTACGGTCAGAGGTCGTGAATCGGCAAATTTTTAGTGACTTTGTCTTAAGTCTGAGTCAATTACCTTTAGAGACTTTTTTTGAGTCTAAGTCCGAGTCTTAACAACAAAAGACTCAGATTTTTGAGTCTGAGTCGAACCAAAAAAAAGACTTAAGTCACTTTAAGTCCGAGTCTTCAAGATAAATATTATTGGACATCACCATTACCTTTACTTGACAATTATCATAAACGGCACTATTTCCCAAATTTTTTTTTTTGGAAATTTTTGTAATGGGAATACTTTGGTAATGGTCTGGTAATAGTCACGCTAATTCTCCTTTTTGATGCTGCTAGATTAGATCATCTGCAAGTTTAAATTCTAAATTAAAACTAGAATAAGAAGGGCATAACAAAAAAATTAATTCTTTTTTATTTATTTTGTTTTTATTTGTTTAAATGCTTATTTGTACTCAATTTACTAGTAGGAAGAACCTATCCGAGAGTAATTGAGTTAATTCACAAGAATATAACCAAACGGTCATATTCATCAATTAAAAAAAAAGTATTACAGTCTGACCTCGATTTTGTTAACTGTCTCGGTAACGTTCAAAATGTTAACAAAATCAAACGTTAACAAATTCGAATAAAAAATTAAAGAATTATGTTGATGAGCGTCATTTCAAACATTTCAAAACAATTTCGAGGGTTAACAAAATCAGCGTTAACAAAATCGAGGTCAGACTGTATAAAATTCTTGACGGGTTCCAAAATTTCTTTAAAAAAATTATTTTTTCTTAGTTTTTTTTTTTTGAAAATAACACAAGAACTGGAATAATCCTCTCTTGTTTGACGCCAATATTTATTAGATAGACAAACTAGAAGGAAATACAAAAAAAACGATAATTTATTAGATAGATATTTAATTGAATAAAGCATTGGCTTAGAAATCTTTTTATTACATCTTTTAAGGGAGTAGATTTTAATCACTCATGAACTTTAAAATAAATTGCAAGAAATTTAAAAAATCGTCAACAATCAAATGAAATTTAAAATTAGATTATAATTAATTAAGCTAAAAACAAATCTAAAAAAGACCGATAAAAAATAAAACAAAGAAACGTATTGTTTTTGAAATTAACCGTTTCTTTTCTCATCGATATTTTTTAATAAATTTTTAAATCATTAGAACTGTGTGGAAATTAATTTATTAAAGGATTTTTAATCGATTATTTTTAAAGCTTGAAGGGAATAAAATAAGACTGACTCTTTGTGTCTTTAAGACTCTTGACTTTTGACTTAAGTCATTTTAGCTAATTTTTAAGACTCGGACTCTGCCGACTCAGTCTGGCTTAAAAAAGACTTAAGTCTTAAAGACTTGAGTCACTTTTTACGATTCCCTAAATCTGATTACGGTACATTCATGAATATTTAGAAAAACATTTTAATTTTAAAAAAATTATTTATTTAATGCTAAGGCTGAGGCCGTGATTCGACAACTAGATCAGTATGGCTATTCACAGCGAATACTTCAAAAAAATAACTATAATTCAAATTAAATACAAAATAAAATAAAAATAAAGTAAATTTTATATCTTTTTATAGTTTAAGGATACAGTTACTTTAGTTCATTAATTGTATAACTCATTGTCGTATCTTAAAGGTTCAAATGTTTTATCACTAGTACCATTAGTTTAATTAAAAAATTTTTGTAGTTCGTTTTGTATTATTTTGTTCTTCTTGGCTGTTCTGTGTTCTGTATCTTGTATGAGTTTAAAAACCTAACATCTATCTAATATACTCATTTTATAATCTAATTCTAAATCATTTAATATTCTAATTATGTCGTTATATTATCTCCATCCTGATTTAAGACCAGTATCTCTTTGATCATAACATTTTTATAAGAATTGCTTAAAATTCTTTCGAAGAACTCAATTCTTATTCTTTTAAGTCTATTAATCGCACTAGGAAGATTCATAATTTACCTTAGATTACTCATTTTGCACCTCTTTGAAATATTATAAAATGATCTAATCATTTTGCCTTCAAAGCGAGTTATATCATTAATATTTTTTGCGTTGAGCTCAATTTTCCCCGCTTCATAATAGAGTACTGGCATGATATAAGTCTTATACAAATGTTCTTTAAGAAATAGACGAGCTCCATTTAAAAGAATCTCAAGATTTTTTAACCTAGCTAGTGCTGCATGAGTGTCTTTTTTTTACGATTTATTAGCTACTCCTTGCCGTTGTCACTAATTATTACAACGAAATATTTGAATAATTCAACTTTTTGAATCGATTCCCTTGTTCTAAAATTCATGTCTAAAATACATTCGTTTTAGTCTCAATCCTTAGTACGAAAACAGTTACCACTTCTCTACGAAAATATCTGTCTAAAATTGAAAGATTCTTCCAAAGCCGAAAAAGAAGCGATTCTTTGTGATGAATCAACAAAAATCTCGCGGTGGTATTTTTTGCAACTAATTTTGAGATTTTATAAATAAAATTTATTGGCTTTTTTTTACGATTTATTAGCTACTCCTTGCCGTTGTCACTAATTATTACAACGAAATATTTGAATAATTCAACTTTTTGAATCGATTCCCTTGTTAAATTTCCTCTCTTATTTCTGAAGCTCTTCTCTGAATTTTATTATAGAAAAGAATATATATTTTCTTTTCAAGGTTGAATAGTACTTCATATTTTTCCCCAAATTCACTCACTTAATCTAGTTCTTTTTGCATATTGGAAACTCACGTTTGATTTATAATATTATAATTACTATTCATTGTAAAATTTGATTCTTAATCTAAATTTTTATACAATTTTTATGAAGTTCTTGAAATATTTGATTCAACCATTTTTTGACTTTAAATTACCTATTTTCTTTTTTTTCTCTTTTGATATTACGATTGGTCTTAGTCTTGATAATCGTCCGTTTTACCTATATAGTATGGTAAATATATATATTTAAAATTACTATTTTACCGATTTTTATTTAAACTATCACTTATGAATTTAACTTTCAGATTAATATCGACCACGAAAGCTACACCCCATGTCGGTCTACCGTTTTATGTTTTTTATATTGTAGTTTTTAAAAAAATATACATACATCTTTAATTTTTTAAAAATATATTTTTGAAATAATATTTTGAAAAACAAAAATCAAAAATTAAAAAAAAAAATTAAAAATGGATAAAAACGATAGGTTTAAAGAACCTATGTCTGGTGAAGAAAACATTAAAATTAACAATTTTAGCTCGATAGAATTCATTTGGAAAAGTGAAACTTTATTTTAAACTTTGAAATTCAGAGCTCGAAAAACTCAAAAAATAAGTCATCATTCCGTTCCATGTTAAGATTTTGGCACCTGACGGTATCGAATTTGTATTTGAAAAATATGTAATAACAATGATGATGCTTCAATTGAATGTTGAGCTCGATACAAGATAGTCTATTGTTTTTCTAAAGATGTCCATGAAGTTTACTCATCAACTGAACATAATTGAGTAGACAAAGAGGAAAATGAAAAAAAAAAATAGTCAGAAAACAAATCAAAGAAAAAGACTCAAATTCTCTTAAAATAAGATTACATTTGATGATATGTTATTTTATGACTTAAAATATGATGAAAATGATGAACCTTTTGTGAATGTGGGTTCTTTCTAGAGTCATTTGAGATAATGCCTTACTACCAAAAAAATGATAAGGTTCTTTGATCAGTCTTTGTCCTATTATGCGTCTATGTTTCAATTAGATTCAAGCTATAAGATTACTAAAAATAGATAGTAATTAGTCGTGTCAACTCCATTTCAGAAATTTGAAATTTTTTCTATTTCAACGCCGAACAAAACCAAAACACCAATCGATCGTATAAAAAAATACTGATCGGAATTCCAATAACTATAATAGATCAATAATCAGTTAGTTGATCATAGTCGGAAGTCAATTTTAGAGCAACATTTTCGTTCTAAAATTCATGTCTAAAATACATTCGTTTTAGTCTCAATCCTTAGTACGAAAACAGTTACCACTTCTCTACGAAAATATCTGTCTAAAATTGAAAGATTCTTCCAAAGCCGAAAAAGAAGCGATTCTTTGTGATGAATCAACAAAAATCTCGCGGTGGTATTTTTTGCAACTAATTTTGAGATTTTATAAATAAAATTTATTGGCTTCAACTTATACAAAAGTCAGTCGACTCCAACCATAACAATTTCTATTTTAGTTTAGTTGAAGATTTTTTCAACAGATATAAAAGCAAACTTTATCCCAAAAATAATTAGTTTGAAGACGTCCATATCTAAGTGACAATTTATTAAAAACTCAAATGAGCACGAAGATGGTGAAGAAATTATTGATGTCATTGATTGTAAAACATTGAAAGAATATACACAAAGTAAAATGAACCCACAAACAAGTTGTGAACAGAAAGACTCAGAAACATAAAAAATAGTAAATAAATACACACACTGCAAAGAAAAGAAACATAACACAAATAACTTATGTAACAAAAGAAAAATCTTAAGATATTAAAAGAATTTTCAATAATGGCATAAAAACAACAAATTAAAAAAGAAAGAACTTATTTTTTTTATTTTAAATGTAAAATATAAAACAATTATTTGTAAAAAAACATTAAAAAAGAATTCATTTTTAAATAAAAAAAAAGCGGCAATATTAAAAAGTTTGGAATAATCTGTTTTTCATATTTAAAATGGCGATCTTTTGCTATGAAACAAGCAGTGGCTCTTTTCGTCATAGAATTTATTAAAGTCTGTACTTATTCGGTTAAAAAGTTTAGCTTTTCTTTTCCGAGAACTTGTTTGAGGTGATCAATTGAGGTAATCCTTTTGTTGACGATTTAAGCATCCATAAGTAAATTCTTGATAGGTTTGAGATCAAAAAAAGAGAACACCATTGAAGCACTTAAAAGTTTTTTCCTTTTAACCAGCCTCTTATCGAATTTGCTGTGTGAGCTGAGGCGCCATCATGTTGAAAAATCCAGTGATTCTCTGGATCATAAAAAAGCTCAACTAATCGTAAAAGGTGATTTTCCATGGTGTCCTTGTATAAATATTGATTACCCCTGTATAATCTGGCTTATATGTTTTTTAGCATATTTTGGGTTTTTTCTTGAGATGCAAATAAAAATGATATTTATCATTAGTTTTTTAATTTTCAAAAAATTTTTTCTGAAAATTTTCCAAATTCAAATTTGATTATTTCTTTATACACAAAAAATTTTTAGTTTTTCAAATTTCAATGTCTATTACACCGCAAAAAAGTTATTAGAATATCTCAGGAGCGGCTCAAAAATTAATGTTCCCAACGAATCACATTGCTACCCTTGCAATAAGACTATCGATCAATAATAAAAATCTAACATTTAGCTAGATGTTGAAACCAAACTTCATCAGCGAAATTCAAACCGTTTAAAAACAATTGGATCTTTAGATTTTAATAACGAAGATTTGAGAGACAAGTTCAATCAAGACCTTTTGATATGTAATTTTTTATATCTTTTAGAATATTTTTTATGCTCTTAGAGTATATAATATAAGTTTTTTTAATACTGATGAAGTTAACAAAATTTATTTTAAAACAAAGAAAAAAGAAAGGCATGATGTGGTCATTATCATTTTTATTTTAAAAATCCACTTTTGAACATCGAATCAAAAGAAAATAAATAAAACAGAACATAATTGGTTTTAATTTAAAAAAAAAAGAAACTAAAAATTTAATTTTTCTTTTTTTCTAAATATTTTTATTTTTTATTAATTCTTTTAATAAATTTTGTTGAAAATTAAAATATTCAAAACACAAAAAAATTAAATTTTCTTGGCAAAAAGTCCATATCAGCAAAAATTTATTTAGATCGAATCGAACAAAAAAAAATTTAGGAAAATTATTAAATTTAAAAAAAAAATTCTTGCTGGTCTTTTGCGGTTATTATTATTCAGAAGAAAATTTATTTGAAGAACTACTTTTAAATTTTAAAAATATAAAAATAATAATGACTAATTCTAAATAAGTTTAATTTGTTCTTAGATAAAATTACAAAAAAAAAAATAAAGAGAAGAATTTTTTTATGAAAATTTTTTAATGTTTTCAATAATTTAAAAAATTCAAACAAATTTGATCTTTTTTTAAGAATAATAAAATATAAATAAATAAGCTTTATGATGTTGTTTGATGGTAATATAGAGATGTAGTTGTGCAATTGGCTTAATAACCTTGTAATTCGTTGAGGGTTTGGTCCAATTCTTCGCTGATGTTTTTGTATTTCTCTTTCTCGGCCAATAATTCGTCTATAAATAAATAGAAAAATATTAAGCCACATTTTATAATATAAAAAAAAATGCAAAATCATTCAAAAAATACAAACAGTATTAAAAAAAATATTTGTAAAAATTGTTTTGTGGAAAAAAAAATGGAACACAGGCTACATTGATTGCAAATCAGCAATACACTTTTCCATCTCGCTTTGTAAACTCCTAGATTTAATTCGCTCATTCGCTAATTCATCTGCAAACCATGCATTTTAATAAAAATAAAAAAAAATTTTATCACTCAAAAATGCTCAAAAAAAACAAGCAGTGTTAGCATTAATAGTTAACGAGAAATCATAAAAAATAAGAATAAGCATTAAATAAGAGCAAAGATAAATATGATTTAATAATGATTGATTTTATTGATGAGCTTCTCTAGCATTATATTTTCTTAAGTATCATCATAAATACCTTCTAATTTTTCAATATCTTTTTCTAATTTGTTATTTCTACGCGCTGAATGATCAGCTCGATTTTCAGTCTAAATAGTTTAAAAACTTTTTATAAAAATCCTTTTACCAAATAGCTCATTATATCTTTGCCTTATAATAACTAATACAAACATAAAAAATAAATTCAACACTAATTCAAAAAATAATTCAAAAAATAAATACAAAATAATAAACATGCAAATTAAACTTAAAATCTAAACATAGAACAGAGTTATTCTTGAGTATATTACCTTCCAATCTGTCGACCTCTTTTTGTAATTTGGCCATGGTACGTTCAGCCAAATCAGCTCTTTGTTCAGCCTACGATTCGATAAGTATTAATATTTAAAGTATCTTAACTCAAGAGCTGATTTTTTCTTATGCATCCAATGACAGATTTAATAAAAATTTTAAAAAATATCTGCCCTGGATTTTTGTTTTTTTTTTTAAATCCTGTAAAATTTAATCAGCATTTTAAAAATGAAAAAATTGACTTACGTCTTTAAGACGGGCTGATAAATCTCTGATTTGTTCTTCGTAACTTTCTTCTCTTTGGATAGCCTTTTTTTTAAAAAAGTATTTTAATAAATTTTGAATAATTTTTATTTTCAAACACTGCAAATCATGTCATTTTATTAATTTTTTTTTTCAAATCCTAATTAAATGATAACATGCTAAGGCAATCTTAAAAAACTCAAAAACAAAAACCAAAACTAAACTCGGGCATATTTTTACCTCTTGTTCAGAAACTTCAAGAGATTTCATGTTGTTACCGACGACTTTCAATTCCTCTTCTAATTCGAGGATTTTACTGAAAAAAATTGGTTTTTAAAAATGTTTTTTTTAATTTAATTTTTCTCGCGAAACAAAATAATGACATTTTATGAGTTTTTTATATTTTTTAATGTATTAGTAATTTACCTTTTGTTCATTATGCTCATAAGCTTTAAGCACATTATTTACCAAACGAAGCTCTTCTTCTAATTTTGATATTTTACTAGAGAAAAAAAAAACAAAAACACCATGCATTTATTTTAGATCAATTTTATTTTGGTCATAGGGACTCACTGTTGAGAATGACCAGCACGGTCTTCGGATCGTTCAACATTCGATTCAAGAACAACTAATTTTCTTGAAACCTATTAAAATTTGTAAAAAAAAAAATCATGCATTTAATTCAAAAAAAAATTTAAGGTTAAATAAAACACCAATTCAGATTAAGTATTATTAAAAAAAAAAATTTTTTTCAACTCAAGCATTTAAATATTTACATCCTTTACGTGTGTCATTATTTGTTTTTAAGAGATTTATTATTTATTGTGGTGGCACACGAATACTTACGCTTCGGCGGCCTCAGCTCTATCTTCGGCTCTTTCTAAATCGACTTCCATAATGGCCAAACGACGAGCAACCTAAAATTAACAAAAAATAAATAAATAACTCTAAAATTAAATTGAATTTTTTATTGATTAAAAATTACCTCATCGTAACGTCTATCAGCATCTTCGGCAATGATTTGAGCCTCGGCTAATTGTTTCTCCAAAGTGGCGATACGCTCATCATCAGATAAACTTCTAGCCTCTAATGATTTACGTTGTCTGATTTTTAAGGAAAAATTATAAAAATTTTAGAATTAATTAATTCAATCGCTTGAAAATAGAGAACTGAAAATAAAAATCCTTAATGCTTAAATATCATTGGTGTTTTATCCGTAAAATTTTATATTTTAAATACTTCTTCAAATTTCCTATCAGATTCAGCAGCTAATTCTTTAGCTTCTTTTAATTGTCTTTCTAATAATTCGACCTTATCACTATCATGGTTAAGTCTAGTCTCCATTAATTTACGGACTCTATGTTTTTTTTAATTAAGAAAATTATTTTTTTGTTTATCGTATTTTAATTTTTTTTTTGTATGGTTAATTAAGAAAATATTCCTAGTTGTACCTTTCGCTTTCATCAGCAGCTTGTGAAGCTTCATTTAATTTGGTTGTAGCTTGGTTAAGACGTTCATCGGTCTTTTCCAAATCATCTTCTAATAATTGAACACGTCTTTGTAAAGCTGATACTTCCAATTCGGCCTGTTAAACAAATAAATAATTGTAAAATGTGAATATTTTTTTGTTAAATTTTTTAATTTCATCCTTAATTATCGAGTCATTTAACAATAAAAAATCGATTCAAAACTTACACATTCTCTACGCCTTTTTTCCTCTTCTAATATCTGACGAGTTTTTTCATATTCGTCTCTAGATACTTCTAATTCCTCTTTTAATTGAGACATTTTTTTCTTAAGTGTATCTAATATAGTCGAGCCAACGCCGTTTTGTACGGATGAGTCGCCGGCTGATGGACGACTTAGAACTCCTGCACGATTCAGAGAAGACATTTCAATGGAATTATTACTTTTATTCTGACAGATTAGGAATGGAAATAGTTATAGAATAATTGAAATTTTTTTTTCTAAAATTTCAATTTCAATTTCAATCGACTAAAATCGGTTTGATTTTTTCAATCAATCAAATAAAATTATTTGACAATAAGAGAAAAAAAATCCGCTTAATTTGAAATCTTTTTTAGTGGAAACAAAGAACAAATATGGAATTTTCTATCTGTGGCAAATTTTACAAAAACAAAATATAATCATAAAAATAAATATGAAATAATTATTAGAGATAAAAGAAACAAAGAAATAGATAGAAAAAGTTACATGACCGAATTTGCAATCAAATGATAGCAAGAACTAGATTTGCAACAAAAAAAGATAACAAAAAAAAATTTAATTTTTTTTAGTTTTCTTTTTTTGTTGACGAGCAAATCATAAAAAAAATATAAAAGAGAAATAAAAACTAAAGAGACTTGCAACTAGAATCTCTTTTTATTTTTATGCATTTTTTCTTCCACTAATTAATTTCTAGTTGAAATATGATTTGAATTTTATTATAATAATTTTTCTCGAAAATATATTTTCTTATCTTAAGCTCGCTACTCGCCAAAAAAAATTGATTATCATCTTATTATTTTTTTAAACTTAAAATAAAAAAATTGAAGTGAATTTTTTGTTTCCTCGTAAATCCGAACGGACCTCAATTGAAACAAATAATTTATTTCCACGCTTGTTGATAATCAATTCAATTTTTTGTTAGCTTAAAAATTATCATAATGAAAATTTAATAAAAAAAAATTGGAAAGAAAGAAATAGAGAGAAAAGAAAAAGCAATAAATCAAACACAAATAATGAAAATACAAAATTTTATATTTTCTTAATGGCGGTTTAGGGTTTTTTTCTTCTTCTTTAATTTTTTTTCTTCAATATTTGTGTTTGAAATAAAAATTGAAATTTGAAAAATCTAACTTGAAAGCAAAATTTTTGTTTTAATTTGAAAGAGTGAGCGCTATAAGTGTGTTTGCATGTGAGCTAATTTATAAGTGATTCATTCTAATAACATTTTAATTTTTTTTTTGAAAAATTTTACAATCTAAATAATCTTAACTACATTAAAAAATAAAATATAAACTATTTTTTAATTTTTTTCTTTGACCATGCAATTTAGGACGAGACTTCGTAGCGTCGTCGCTTAGCGCTTGGTTAACTAAATTATTATCTATACTTAAAATAGAACAACATCAAAAAAAAAAACACCTGTCAATAAACTCTAATCTCCGCTTGACCTAAAACAATATAGACTTAGTAATTTTGAATCGATTTTTTATAGCCCTAAATTTAATTAGAAGAAAAAAAAAATTTTTTTTTGAAAACTTTGTCTGACCTGTTTTAAAACATTAACTATATTTTTAACTTCGGCGCTAATGATGGATATTTTTAAATGAAATTTAGACTGATTTGGCGCAAAATTGAATCCTGATTGAGAATTAAGTTGATACAACTCATAACCGGGTTTAACTCGTTGTTTCTTTTGGTATCTATTTATTGTAATGTCATCGTCTTCTATACCACTTTCATAATCCTCGTCATTGTCAAATAAGCCCTCGTCATCGTCTTCTAAATTAGAATTACTTCTATATTCATCATAAATTGTTTTATTACCACCAGTAGCACCATAAGTACGAGTGAAATAATTATTTATACTTTTTTTACTTTTTGAATTCAAACGACTTTGATAGTCATGGTCAACTGAACTAGTCTCTGTTAATTCTTCACTTAAATTCTCATTTAATGAACTAAAATCTTCAACTGATTTACTAAACTTTGAACTTGAATAATCATCACTTTTACTAACATTAACATCAGTATTTTGATATTCTTTTAACAATTCATATTCGTACATTTTCAACCGGATTTCTTTAATTCTCTCATTTCGAATTATTCTATTGATTGCCTCTTCTTTACGCTTTTCCAATTCTTTTTTGTCATCTACTAAAAGTTCTGGCTTTTGTGTCATTTGATGTTGTTTGTATTTTTGATAATAACTATTAGTTGATTTTAAAAATATGGAAGATATTGTTTGTTTAGAATCACTGGTATACTCTAATTTATCTAATTGTTCATTTTGTATTGGCTTTTGGTCTGTATTTCCAATTAAATACTCGTCAAAAATATTTGATCGTCTATTTAGAGAATAGGCTGAGTATTGTTGATTTTGATTGGGTGTCGTATGACATGTTGGCGCTGCATATGCTGCTAAGTTATTTGTTGACGAGGTTTTTTTGAATCTTGGCTTAGGAATATTTTGAACCGGTACATTTAGTAAAGAGGCATAGTCGTTAAGTGTATTTGTTGTTTTGCATTTTTTTGATGATTTCTTATTGGCTGATGAAAAAGAAGATATGGAAGACGATGAAGAGGATGTAGGTATAGGCGAACTACTAGCGGGTAAATTACTAAAATCACTACTTGGTGCATTGGACTTATTTTTAAAATAATTGTAAAACTCAACTGCATTTGTTATTTGTCCGCTTTGTAATAGTTCATCTATTTGATTGTATTCGTTGTTATTCGATGTCATGGTGCAAACGCAAAAAAAAGAAGAGAGAAGGGGACGGAATTTTCAATTTGTATTTTAAACTCCTACAAACCCGATTTTGCAAACATTTATCAATTTTTTTTTAAGAAAATTATATAAAAAAAAACTAAATTTTTTTTTAATTAAATTTCTTTTTATTTACGTGACTTTTAAGGTTTCTATAATTCAAAAAATATTTCCTCAATTTAAAAAAATAAAAAAAGTTACAAATTAAAGGAGAACGAGTTACATAGAAGTGAGAGAGAGAAAAAAAATTAGAGTAGAAATATATATAACGGAAAGCTTATAGCTAGGAACAACACACAAGATTACGAGTTAAATATAATAAATTATGAATTGAAATCATCACTTGGAGAAAATTTTTCGCTAAAAATAAAAATGCCTAAAAAACATTTTTATTTGTTTTTTTTTCACATAAAAAAAGGAAAATTAGCAAAAAATATTATCCAATTTTTTGTTGTTGTTTTAGTTGTTCTAAACTTCTTAAGCTTAATTTATCTTATCATAAAAAGTTAACTATTTTTTTTAGGGAAAAAGAAATTAGTTCCACATTTTGCTGTCGGATCAAAATCTTATATAAATTATTTCCTCGAAACATTTTGAATAAATTTTCAATGCTTCATTATTATATCTCGTCTAAAAAATCATAACTTGGAATCATGATGATAACAAAAATAATAAAATAAGATATCATATATAATCAAGCGTGTTTTTTTTCTCATGTAAAACAAGAAGAAAAGGAAACGCAACAAAATTACTATCAGTGATGGTATCAGCTTACATTTTTTTATTATTATTATTTTTATTATCATATCTATTTTATCCATCGAAAATGAATTAATTTACTCTTGATGAGAGAGAAAAAAAAGAGAAGAGGGTTGATTATTTTATTTTTCTAAAAGCCTATATTCTCAGTAGTAAATCATGTCTATTTTTTTTCTAGTAGTCAGAAAATTTATGTTTTTTAATCTCTATATGATAAATCAGAATAGAAAAAAAAAGAGAGAATTAATTTCTTAAACCATTATATTTTTTTGTTCTATTCGATTTTATTAGCTTAAACTCTAAAATAAACAAATTTTAGGCTTTCTAAGCTTAAAGTTTTAAAGCTTCTCTCTCTTTTATTGTTATATGCAGATGTTGAAAACTTATTTATCTTATCGTTGAAAATAAAATAGATTAAATCATGCTATTAAGTTCTCTCTTTTTTTTTGTTTAACAAAAAAAATCTCCTACGCGCTTTTGATTTTAATACAAATTAAAATAAAAAGCAGATTTTATCTCTTTTTTTTTAAAAAAAATTTGTCCAAATTTAGAGATACTTGCATAGCCTCTAAGGCTTGATTGTAATCACTGACTCGATTTTTAAGATAAAATTAGTTTTAAAAAAAATTAGTGTCTCTCTTGAACTTACATCAGCTGAGGTTTTGTTGGCAGCTTCTAATTTACCATTAACTTCAGCTAAGGTTTCTTGAGCCTTATCTAAATCAGTATCTAGTTGGGAAATTCTTTTCATCAAACCAGTGTTTTCTTCTTCAGCCTTGAATAAAAAATTTGAAATAAATTTTAAAAAATATTTCAAAGTGTAAAAATTACGAGTTTAAGTTTGTCTTCCAAATCCTTGGTTTTTTGTTCCATTTGATCAGCTCTGTCAATGGCATTTTCTTTTTCAAGCTTCATGGCTTGCATTTTCTTTTTGATTGAGTCCATGGTTGGGGTGGCCATTTTGAGTTATAAGAGTTTTTTTGTTTTAATTAAAAAAATTAAACGAATCTAAAAGTTGGGAAAATAAGCACAAAATTAAATTTTCTATATTTGGATTAAAGAAGCTTTGAAATTCTAGAAAATAAAAAAATAATTTTTCTTTTATTCGTAAGAATCGTTTTTATAAATAAAGCAGCAACTAGTAAAACAAAATTTGAAATCGAACTCTCGAATAGATTGAATGGTTAATACCAAATAATTCATAATTTGAAAGATAATAAATCAAATAAACTTTTTCTATAATATTTTTTAGTTTTTTCTTGAATTCGTAAATAAGAACAAAAACAAAAAAACTTTCTAAATTTCAATTATTATTTATATTATTCCCTTAGCTTACTCTTATTTGGCATTAAGCAACAACAACAACAAAAAAAAAGATGTTGTAATATTTTGTATTCTATATCTTATTCATAATAAATCTAAAAATCTCAATTTTGGTTCGTTCAAGCAATAAAAAGTTCAATTCCTCCACCAATATTCTACCTTTATTTTAATATAACTTTTTTTTTAATTTTAAACTCAAATGCAACTAATATATTTTTTATTTGTATTTAACAAATGAATTGATTTCTAAAACAGAAAAAAATCGTTTATATTTATAGAATACTGAAAAAACCAGAGTTGTAGGCAACCCGTAGCATAATCAGTAGAATATATAACTTGGTTGCAATTATAATAAATTATCTTATCTTGTTAAAAAAATACCTTTTCAGAATAGAAAAATCCTTATTGAATTAATAATTTATTATTGAACGAATTCAACTAGATATCTAAATTAAGTATGTGGGCTAAGCAAACGCATAAGTTGAGAGCGGGGAATCGACTTTAAAAAAAAAACTTTATAAACTAATCGATTATTGGTTAGAATATTAAATGAATTTGCAATAATTCAGATGAACTATTTACTAAAATATTTTAAGCTTACTACTTTTTCGATTCTTATTCGGGTATGCTAACATTAATAATTGGAACAAATGTAATCTTTTTTTTTGATTACAATTATTTTACACTTACAATTATGAATATTCGATTGATTTGATCCAGACTTTTAGATTATTATTATTATTATTAAGCTACATACCATTCTTAACGTTAACCAAATCAGATTTATTCTAAAGAAAAAAAAACAACAAATTTTCTCTAAATTATAATAAATTCTTAATTGTTGAAATCCTCTTGCAAATACTTTCGAAACAAAAATTTTAACCTCGCATATTATTCCATTTAAGATAAACAATTAATTCTTATAGAAAAGATAACTTTTATTTTTACTAATCAATGTAACTCTATTAAAATTACTATTGTTCTCAATTGAATCGATAAGCTAAATTATTGAAATCAAACAAATTATTTAAATAAAAATAAGAAGATATATACTCCTCTCTCTACTTCTTAAACAACTTTCAAATACCAATAAAATCTCAATATACCTTTTTTTGTTCGATTGAATCGAATATTTCGATATAAATTTAGTGAAAACTTTGGTTTTTTTTAATATATCTAAAAATAAAATGATTAACACCTTTAACTATGAATTGTATAATACTTTAAAAAAAAATAAATTCTAATTGAATTCTGATAATTTGAAATGGTTTAGCTTTCGAATTTTGCTTAAGGTTTTATTAAAAATTAAATGAGAACCTATTGTTCAAAATCAATTCATAATAATAGAATAATCTTAAGAATCTGAGACTTGATTATTAATTTTTGCTGAACTAAAATAAAATTCGGTTAAAATTTTTTCAGTTTTTGTATTCTGTAAATCAAATTTTTTTTTTATATAAATAGTAAAAGCGATAGAAAAAGCTGCTTAAAATTTATTTAAGATTTTTTTTTTGAGTAAGTATGAACTTTTTAAGTAATGGTATAACTTAATTACATCAAGTTTATTTTGTTGTTGAAAACAAAATTTCAACATTAAGTTTGCTTGAAAAAATGCTTGATATTTAAAAAGATTAAGTAATGGTGGGATGTTCAGGCAAAACAAATATTTTTGATATATCGAATTCGTGATTGAAATTCGATTTTCGATTTTAAAATTACACAGAAACATTTGACTAAAATATATTTGCTTAAAAAATATTTTACTTGGATATATTTAAAAAGTTTTACGTGAAATTTTTGAAAGCTTATTTATTTTGATTTGAGAAAAGATCAAAACTTAAGTAATAAGTTGCCAGAATTTACTTGCAAAAACTTCAAGTGTCTTCAGACAATCAAGATGAATCCTTTGCTAAAAAAAATAGCTTAATTGAAGCTTATTTTTCAGCAAAATATTGACTGTTACCTATCATGTGAAAATTATAAAATGATACTAATTATAAAATAATTCCAATATACCTCCATAGGAATTAAAGCTGAAATCTAGTTATGATTACATGTAATTATGAACGAGAGTTTACGGTAAAAATTCCTTCATTTAAAAGAAGAAATGTGGTGAGTGAAGATTCATTTATTTATAATCCTAAAGTTAAAGCCATCTCTTTTGCCACTTTTAAAGTAAATCCATAAAAAGAGCTTACTGCTTTATTACATTCAAAACATATTCTTTATAATACAATTGTTACAAAATTTAGACAAAAGAATTACAAAAAGAAGAATAAAATGAAATAAAAATAAAATTATAAAATTATATAAGGCCATGGTCACTAATAAAATAAATCAAAGCTAATCAAGCTTGTAACCCTTAGCACTATCTCTGCTTCATTAACTCGATTTGACTGAAATCCCAATTATCTTGTTAACTAAGCTACCTTCTGGCCTTGAAATTATGTCTGAAATAATGAATGGAAAAATAAAAAATCATATCCAAAACTTACTAAAGGCTGTTATGTAAGACTTTATGATATTTTTGAAAAATTGTTAGGTTTAGCATAAGCTTTAAAAATTCAATCAAGTAAAACTTGATGACTACAGCAGTCGTCTTGAAAAAGTGGCAATACAGCATTGTGAAAAAATTAGAGAAAATCGAGTTTTTTTTTTGAATTTTTTTTTAAAACAACAAAAGAAACGAAAAAAAAATTTATTCGCTA
>NTPY01000700.1:376139-388180 GCA_002922825.1 Brachionus calyciflorus
CAATCTTGATTGTATTTCTCTGCAGTGGTCCTACGAATGCAAATTAAATTTTTCAGTTGTCAACTTCAATGTTCATCTCATCACTAAAAAGAATTTGTCTCCACTAAGACAGTGGCCATGTTTTTACCATAAAAAAAAATGCTTTCCTAGCTTTAACATGATATGCCGAAAGTTCAGGTTTCTTGACAGGAACTTTCCATTTGATTTTATTTGCCAATCTCCTTCTCCTGACTTATGATGAAGATCCAGTCTAACTATAAGACAATTTCAATTGATTTGATATCGCATGGAATGGTCCAGTGCGATTTTTTTTCACCAAATGGACCAGATTTTTATTATCCTTTTGGGTAAATATTCGCGGTCTACCTGATTTTAGACGAATTTGATATGATTTTAATTCATTGTACCGATAAATTATTATTTTAATTCAGAATAAAGCTCTCGGATAAGTTCAGTTTTTAAAAAAAAAAGATTTTCCGAAAAGTTGATCCATTCGAAAATGACAACTTTTTAAATTAAAAATTAAGAAAAATTTAATTTTTTTCTCTAACTTTTTCACAATGCTGTATATTACTTTTCAATTTTCTTTCTTCCTCATTACCATTATGATTAGAATTACAGATAATGGTAATATCACTTTTTCGAGGAAAAAACTATATGCTTTTAAACTCTCAATTTCGGCTAATGATAAAATAAACTAAAATTTATTAATATTTATTTGGAATTAAAGAAATTATTTGAAACAATCAATAAATAAACAAACATTAAAGACAAAAATTTTAATTTTAAATTCAGTAAACTAGTGATTTCGAAAAATTCTTGGAATTATGAGAATGGATTGTCATAGGTTTTATCTGGAAACATGCAAACACATTCATTTGTGAATAATGGAAAAATACAAAGTGACTTGGTCACAACACTCATACTTAAATAAGAGAAATTGTTTACTCAATAGAAATTTTTTGAAAAAAAAAAACGTTTTTCAAAAATTTTACCATTGCATTTCGCCACAACAAGCTGCGCCGTATGAATTACATAATGATGTTTGTTCTAAACATCGATGACGATTATAATGGGGAATCTAAAAAAAATTAATATTTGAATATTTTTTACTTAAATTAAATGCTTAGGAATATCTTACTCTGTAGGACCATAATGGACAAATGAATGAAGCCAAAATTAAAGCAAACATGACTTTTACTGAAATTGAACTGTAAAATCTCATCTTATATTTTTTATTTATTTAAAAATTGAAACTTATTAATGAGTCTAAATATAAATATTTATTTATTTATTTTATTTTTTTAAAAATAAGGGCAATAATTTTACAAAATACAAAAATAAAATTTTTAGAATTGTAGAAAAAGAAAAGTAAAAAACATTAAATTTTTGACTCATGAAAGTTGTTATCATGGGCAAAGTAAAATTTTTGCTCATTTTTCAATTTTCATTTTTGCTCAAAAAATTTAAATACGCAATTACTTGCACGCTGAAACTTTAAAGAGCCAATCCTTTTTCAAAATATTAAAAAATATTATTTGAAAGCTTTTAATAAAAAGGATTGGCTCTTTAAAATTTCAGCGTGCAAGTAATTGCGAATTTAAATTTTTTGAGCAAAAATGAAAATTGAAAAATGAGCACAAATTTTACTTTGCCTTATCATGCTTATTATGTACTTTAATGGACTCAGTTAACCATACGTTGATTGATTTAAAATGATGGTCAATGATGATCTCGATTGAAGTTTTGTGACTATATTCGGTACAATCGAAGAAAATCAACGAAAATTTCAAAGAAAATGCCTGTCTGATTTAAAGATTATTCTTTATATTCTTTATGCATAATCAACATGAATTAGGTCTAATTGACAAAATTTGAATGGAAATAAATAAAATGGTTAATTAGGGGATTTAGTTTTTTCTAATTTTAAAATCAATACTTATTTCAAAAATGAAATGAAATCGAGGTTAACTTATAAATCATCTCTATTTTCAATTTAGAAAAAAATATTTCTAAAAGCTTATTAGAATTATTGTTTAAATAGATGTAAAAAGACCAATATACCAGAAATATTTTTGAAGATGAATTGAAAATAAATAGCAAAATTAATTAAAATGAAAAAATTTTTCTTGGAATCTACAGAATAGCTTAATTATATGAGCATTTTTTTTGATATATTTCGTGGGATGCATTAAGGACCTTGAAGATTTTTTCTTAAAAAGGCATTTTTTAAATACAATATATTTGTTTCATTTATTCTAAATTAATATTATGGGTGCAATCAATTAGATATAAATTTGAGAATTTAGATTGAAATAATAAAAATCAAATAAAGTGTATTTTGGACAATTGGATAAAAAATTGAATGTTATAAATAATGAAAAATTATATTAAATTTATTTTTCATTGATATTTTTATTTGTTGTCTGTGATTAAATAATATTCTTAATGTAAAATTTAAAAATAAAATAATTTTCATTCCAAGCGCAAATGTTTAAATATATTAAATGTATTAATGTATTAAATGTATAAATTAGAAATTTAATCTTTACAGTCCAAAATAAATACAGCACTTGTTTTGAAAAAAAGGCGTGAGTGTACCGTTACCATTACTACGAGTGTGAGCGCTACCTGTTCTTTGAGTTGAACCTAAGAAAAAGTTAGAAGAAAAAAAAATTATTTCTATTCGTATAGCCAAGTTGGGGCTCAGTTATAGGCTTATTAACTAATCAAACTTTTTCGTTAACGAAAGCCAAGGTAAAATAATAGGTTTAGCACAAAAACGTAACGCTCATACTCACGGTAACGGTAACGGTAGGCTTACACCTTTTTTTTCAAGCAAATGCAGTAAAAGGCCTTATTGAATAACATTAAAATAGTTTAGATAGATGAATTTAGTCTAAGATTTTTTTTTATAAATATTCAGCTCGGTAATCCTTAATTCGCTCTAATTTTATCATTAAAGAAAATTTTTTTGGAATAAAAAATAAACAAATTTTGTGGCTTATTTCTCTATCAAAGAAAATATTCCAAAATGATTTTTAACATTTTTTATCTCGATATTTTTTACCGAATATTTTTAAATATCTCTGAAATTTAAAAATAAAAACTATCTTCATTTTAAAATTGTCCCAGAAAAAAAAGTTTTTAAATCCTGGACTGTTAAAGTGGTTAAACGGCGCCTTGTGTTTCGTTTGTTAAAATATTCTTCGATTTTTAATTTCATAAAATTTTTGAATTTGAACAATTATAAAATTTAGTAATATTTATTATTTCATTTTGAACGTTTAACTAATCAAGTGTCTTTTATTTAATTTATCGGAATTGAAAAAGGTCTAATTCTGGATCTAAATTCTCTTGAGATGTATTTCTACAAAAAAAATTAATCAAAAATATTTCAAAACTCTTTAGAGAATAGTATTCGCTTTTAAAAAATCCTTTAAATCTTCCTTTCCATAAAATCATTTGTTTAAATAAAATCTAATGGATTTCATTAAATTATTAAAACATTTTAATCTTAAAAAAAATTTATTTAAAAAAGAAGAAAAAACAACTCCCAAGGATCAAAAATAAAAATCTGATTAAGAGAAGATGTCTTTTTAATTCTTTTAAAATTATTAGTTTTGTTATACATAACCAATTTTCCTGACTTAGAAAATTTTAGAAACTGAAAAAAAAATTTAATTTTTCGATGAGTATTTTTTTTTACAATAGAAATATTTTATTTAAAAAAAAGAGTAACAAAAAAATCAAAATTTTTTTCTATTAATGATCATTTCTTTTATGCGAGCCTTTTCTCTCTTTTAATGGTCCTTTTACAAATGCCCAACCAACTGATATATCTTGACCATTAATCTCTTTGCCATTCATTGCATTCAAAGCATTTTTAGCCTCGTTGAATGATTCATATTCAATCAAGGCATAACCCTTTGAAAAAATTAATCTTAATTTGCTTTAAAGGATTCATCACGATATTGCTCTATACTTACTTTAAGATAACCAGTTCTACGATCAATATTCAAATGAATATTTTTTATAGTACCAAAATCTCCGAATGGAGTTGCGACATCATCCTCAGTTGATTCTTCTTGAATTCCAGTTACGAACAATATCCAGCCTTCAATTGATCGTTTGGGACCAGCTTCATCTGTATCCTCTCCAATCGATTCATACTCACCTCCTTTATCTTCTAATGGCTCAACATTTTCTTTATAAAAAAATAAAAGCAAACACATTTAAAACATAATTCAAATTTAATTGTGTAAATTGATAAATTTTTACCATTTCCTTGATTGAAACCACGTCCTCTTCGTCTAGTTGCCTTTTCTTTAATCTTTTGAACATCTTAATTTAGTCAAAATTTAAATAATGTCTCATAAATAAAATGTATTTGATTCTTACGGTCTTCTGCGAATTCATCTCCTTCAACATGTATGTCCATCATTTTTGTACTTTAATTTAACTAATTTGGAATAAGAGGAAATTTTTTTATTTTAAATAAAAAATTAAATTTGAATAAATTTTGATTTCATAAAATCATAACTATAGTCGAAATTCTTTTCATGCTTCTCAGTCATATAAGCATGGTTTATGAAACAAATATGAAAACTCATCATGATGCTTTTCAATTTGTCTGGAATCAAGCCATTATATCTATGACCTCTTATTTTGAAAAAATTTTGATACAGTGGACCGTCGCAAATCCGAATAATCTTATTTTTATTTATTTTTTAAAATATTAAAATAGAGTAAAGGTAGTTCAGATTGAAATAGCTCAAAGTATCTAAAATATTTTAAGATAAGATTACTTAACATTATTAATCTTGTCTCCTTAAATTAAGCTAAAAATTTTTAAGATTCGAGTTTCAAATCCAACCAAGATTGGAAAATTTGAGTGCATATTATTTTTAGTACTTTTAAACTAGTGGAGCCTTGCAGTTTGATATACATAGTCAGGCAAAACTTAGACTTATTTTTTGATTGTAACAGGTTTTTGTTTTGAGAAATTGTCTTGAGTCACATTATCATTTAATTTCTCATTTGATTTCAGAAGATCTTATATTAAGCTATAATTGAGATCTCATGTCCGAATTCCTAAGAAATAATTTTTTTGGTATACTGAAGTCAAGTTTTTCGATTTCGTTAACTTTCTTAACAAAACTGAATGCATTAAAAAAATCGACTGACTATTTTCTTGAGTAGACTGGAAAAATTAAGAAGATTTATTTCACAAATAATATGATCCTTTTTGAAAAAGAAAAAAAGGTGTAATATAAAATTTAATTACAAAAAAATGAATTTTTATGAATTAACCTGATTTTAGGCTGAAATTTTAGGATTTTGCCATCTTTATAAGTCTAAATGACTTTTGATTCTTGTCAATCCCAGTGAGCTGAATAGTTTGTTATATTAAAGTTGGTAGTAATTAGTCTTTCAAAGATGAAAATTGATAGAAAAAATTGATGTTTTTGCAATTACGACCAACAATTTGAAAATTAAAAAAAAAATTATGATTGATATCGAATATGATTTTTGTAGAACTCGATGAGCTGAATCGATAGGTATGTGCTAAAAGGGTCTTTAGTAGACTATTAATCAGATAATCGACAAAAATCAATCGATTCAGCTCATCGAGTTCTAAATCATTTTACATCTCATTCATTAACTTTTCGTACTATCACTAATTTCAGATGAAGGAAAATAAAATTCGGAAATAAATTCTTAATATATGAGATTTCAATCGACATTTAACTATAATAAAATCTTTAAAATGAGAATATCTTAAGAGACCAACTTCTTTAAAACACAATTTAATTAAAATAATACTCAGTTACTACGAGAAACTAGTTCTAACGAAGCAAAGCAGAAAGCGAGCTTTATACAATTTTATCAGGTTAAGATAAAGAATTTTGTTTAAAAAAAATTTGTTTGGGACATTTATTTTTTTATAAGAACAATCATAAATATTCAATAAAAAAAAATGAAAATTTTTAAATGGAAAATCAAAACTTTTAATATAAATATATACTATAATGTAAAAGTAAAATTTAAAAATTGTTAATATGAATATTTATTTTTTTATGATGCATGCCTCCAATAGGTCTGGACTTTTTTCAATTATTTTTGCTAAAATTGAATCAATGTAATCTCTTAATCTACCATTTACTTGCTGCTCTTCTTTTAACTTCAATAATAACTTAAAATAAAATTTAATAAGTCAAGTTATTCAATTTTGTTAATTAATTAAAAAATAAAATTTACATCATCTGTCGACGAAGTTTCCATTTCTGATGCCAATGAAGAACCAGCCACTAAACCATAAGTCGATGAAATCATTTGCTCGTCGTCAAATAATTGAGTTATTTTCCTATTTACAGTCTCAACATTTATATTTTGATAATTTAATTTTTCATCTTCTAAATTTGGTATTGACGTTAGAGAATAATCTTTAAGTGAATTTTGTTGAACTGAGTTTTCCAGTAGCTCATTTTTTGCTCTTAATTCGTGCACTTGATTTTCAAGTGCAAGTATTTTCTAGAATAAATTTTAATTAAAGCTGACTAATATTTTAATTTTATCAAAAATATTACCCTAGAATATTCCTCAAGTTCCCTATTAGTTTCTTGTTGAGCATTTTCTTTTTCGTTATACAATCTTTTGTTCTCATTGGCAACTTTCGAATATTCATCATTCAAATTTTGATAGGCTTCGTCGCACTCTTCGTTTTTCTAATTAAAATTTTTTTATTTTTCTCTGTTTTGCAAAACATGGATTTTAAATTACTTTAAAAAGTATTTCTAACTCTTGTAAAGTTTTCGAATTCTCTATTTTACACGATTTAAGCTGTTCTTCAAATTCTTTTGACCTATCAAAATAGAATTTTAGTTTTTGATACAATTTTAGAGTACTATTTTGGTCATATGTTTCTGGATTAAATGCGCCGTTGTCCGCGGACGAATTTTTATCTTAGGGTCATTTTGATTCGTAATAAATGAACCAATTTCATTTAAATTATTAATAATTTTTAAGGTACCTAGTACCCCCTTTTTATTTTTTTCAAATAATGAACTTAATTTTTTTAACATGGGTAAAAAATTACTTTTTCAAAAAATTTGTCCTCTCTTCGTTCCATTGAAAATTTATATGTTTGATTTCATCTTTTAATTGATTATTTTCTTTATTCAATTGATCAATTTTCTTTTCTAATTCAAGGTTCGAGTCATTGACCTTTATCAATTCATAATACCTTTAAAAAAATTTAAATATTTTCTATTTAAGTCATAGATTTAAATGAAATTTGTTACTTCTCTTGAATTTTTAAGTATTCGCTTCTAATTTTATCAATTTGAAATGAAAGTTCACTTTTATCATTTAGCAATGTATCTATTTGATTTGTAAGCTCGTTAATCTATTAAAATCTATTTTGAAATAAGCAAAATCTTGATCTTGTGTAAATAAATTATTTACCTTTTTTTCATTTTGTTCCAAGTGCTTTTCAAAATTCTCAATTGTATCATGATTTATGCTTTCTAAATTAAGACTAAACTTATTGCTTTCTTCGAAATCTCCCATTCCATGTTGAGGTAAACTTTGAAAGGACCTATCTCTCAACATTTTCTTTCTATTTTTACAATTATATTAAAAAATTAAATAATTCAGCATAGCGACAAATTAAAGCCTTACTTGTTTAACGACTGGTCATAAGAGCTCGAAAAAGACTTGGAAGATGAAATCATCTTTTTATTATTTGAACTTATTTCATGAATTCCCATGCCAAATTGATCAAACTCTTCATCAGTTTCAGACGAATTGATTTTACCATTCATTAGATTCAAGGATCTTTAATGGAAAATTTACAATGACATATTTAATTTTATTTGGTTTTACCTACGGTTTTTCGTCAATGTCATATTCACCGAAAGTTTGATCGGAAATAGGAGATGAAATTGCAGACTAAATCGTTGTAAATTTAAAATAAAAAAAAAATACGGAATATTATCAAAAGAACAAAAAATTACATATTCTTTGTCATCTATAAAATTCTGACTGTTTATAAATCTGTCTGAAAACAAGTCATCTTTTAAATATTTAAATTCTGAAAATAAAAAATTGCTTTTTTAGTTAAGATTAATTTTACTATTTTTTGAATTAATATTATCTCTTTGAACTGCTCCTGAAGTCATTCGACTTATACCATCTTTAAATTGATCATAATTTATAAAACCTAAATTAAATGGATCCAAATCATTTACTACAGCATTCAGATCCTTTAATAGAAAAAAATTAAACATAAAAAATTTATTAATTTTATTTTATAAAATTTTTCCATTCTTTTTTCAAGTCAATAGTGTCAGTTCCCGTTCCTGCTCCCGTTAAACGAGTGGCACATTACAATTTTTTAAAAAATATGTTTAAACCGCTATTTTTAGTTATTTAAACATACTGCAATGCTCCCGAATTAACCTCGTACCCGTACTCGTATTCATTTGATTTTTGCTGGAGTACGCGTACAAGTACGGGAGCACTGCAGTATTTCAAATTGTGGTTTTAATTTTTTCATCCCCTAAAAATGCTCCATTTTTAAGGAAAACATGTTATGAGTTTAAGTAAATAAAATTTATAATTATAATGGTATAAAGCGGTTCTAGCATAAGTGTAATGTGACTGTAACCGTAGTCCGTGTTGATTAGTCTTAATTTTCAATTTTAAGATGTTTGAGCTATGGTTACGATTACGGTCAAAAGTTACGGTTGACAGTTAACTCTCTATATATAGAAATGACTGCAAGTGAAAATTCCAAATACTTTTAAACTTATTTTAAATCGATCAAAAATAGCAGAAAAAAAGTTTTTCTATCGAAATAATATTCAAGTAAATAAAATATAATTTTTGAATACTTTTAAACTTTTTCGTAAATTGCCAAATTTCCAACCAAAAGTACTTGAAAACATCATTAATAGACATACCATATTTACTCGAAATCACAAATAATTCGAATCATTTTTTTTTCTTCTAATTGAAGAAATAGAACTTTTTTGTAATCCTAATTCGAATCATTTTCCATTTTAAATGCGAAAATAAAATTTTATTCAATAAAAGGTTCTTTTTGAAAAATAAATCACTCGATTAGAAGAATTTTTTTGGGTGAACTAAACTGGCTGTTTATATAATAATTAGAAAAATTTCAATACTAATTATACCGTAAACCGATGCTGGTGAGAGCAATTTTAGTTAAAAAAGCGCCAAAAAAAATTAAAATTAATTAATTAGGCGCTTTTTTAACCAAAATTTTCCTAGTCAATTTGGTAATAATTCCGGAATATTAAGGAAAATTCGTTTATTAGAACCTCCCAGGAGCAGTCTGAACGATAATTGCCACATGAAATTGATTTCCAATTTTTTTGTTGTTACTACTCGTAGTGCACTGCTTCTGTATCACTGTAAGTAGTATTTTCAGTCAAGCATTTTTAAAAAAATATATAATTGTATAAAATTTAAAATTAATTCAATTTATTTCTAATACAATTGTTTTAAAATAGAGTTATTGCAGATTTTTTCTTTGTTAGTTAAAGTAAGAATTCAAAGTTAAGTTGATACTTATATTTTTAATGATACAAATTGTATAATCTTAAAAAACTTTGTAACGATAACACAATTTTCTCTTTAAAATTTTTGTGCATATATTTAACTAACTTGTTACATAATAAATACAACGTGCTTAATCATTTGAAAGTTTTATAGGACTCGTGCTTAATTCGCAAAATAGAAAGGAAACCTTTCCCTCTTGAAATTAGAATGGAACATGACTTTTAAATCTTAATGTCAACTACTTATTTTAACACGGAACAAAAATTATTTTCTCGCTTCTATTGAAAAAGTTTTAGAAATTAAAGATATCTCATTTATTTAAAATGTTTAAACACATAACTTCAACAAAATACGATGATTGTTTTAATTTTAAGCCTTGATAAATTCTAATTAAAAAGAACAGAATCCCATAAAATTTAGGTCATTTAAAATATTTCAGAAAATTCACTGAGAGATGAGAATGCTTTTATTACTCATCACAAAAAAAGACAACTGGCTTTATATCTTTTAGGAATTTTAAAAAATTTTAAAAAATTGGATAGAAGAATGCGAAAAATAATTGTCAAAATCAGAAAAAAAAGAAAAACAAATATTTACAAATGCAGCTGTAAGGTTATTTTCATCGATTAAATTTTGAGTTAACAAAATAAAGTTTTCGGTCTTAATTGAGCCTGTTTCTTCTGGGTCGTATATTTTAAACAATTGTCTAAATGTTGCATCGTCATTTGTAAAGTCCATTTTATGCTGCTGTTGACTGTTCATTTCATTTTCATAATCATTCATTTCAAAAAAAAAAAACTTTTTTTCTTATTTGTTTTCTGATGTTGAAATTTTAATTTTATTTTCAAACAGCAAAATTAATTTCTTTAGATGAAAATTAAATTATTTTTCAAAACAAACTTTTTTTTCTTGTCGAAATACTCTTAATTTAAAAAAAAAAATTTTGATTTTTTCAACAACTAAAAAAAATGCAACAATTATTAGAATAAAATAAAATATATAGGGTCATGTGATTTTTCAAGATAATTTGTTAGAAAATAATATTCTACTAAGATATAGCTCTGTTCTTTTTTAAATTCAACTTTCTTTTAAAAATTAATTTACTCGGATGCTAATTAAAAAAGGTCAAAAAAAAACTTAATTTACCTTAGTAAAAAAATTTAAAAGAAAAGAAGAAGACGAAACATGTTATTCTAGAAAGGAAGCCTTGAATAAAATTCGTAAATAAAATAAAAATTTCTAATTTAATTTTGACCAGGACTCATGTGAAAATTTTCTCAAAAATTTTAATTAGTTTATTTTCGTAATTTTTTTTATTAAGCTCATAAAATTTTGTTTTTTTTTTCTTAGTTTTAAAAGCAATCAATTTTATTGAAAACATTTTTGTGTGAGTATATTATCCATTGGCTAAGCACTGATTAATTTCATCTAGACACATAAAGTACTAGTCTAAAAAAGAGATAAATAATTGCATGGTATAAGGTAAAGCTAGATTTTTTTATTTTTTCAAAAAATTTTTTGACATCCTATAAAATATTATATTTTGTTTGTTTAAATCAAGGTTAGACGTTGAAATCGCTAATATTTCTTAGCTAAAACTTATCAATTTTAATTTTAGGAACATACTTTGTTTTCGCAATTTTATTTATAGTATTTAAATATTTTAAACAAAAATAAGAGATAAGAAAATAAAGATTCTTAAAGGAGTTAAGCTTTTTTTTGTTGGATACATGTTTACATTTTAGTTACATTATTTAAAATTACTGAAATTAAAAATAAATAATATTTAATTATGAGTAAACCAAGGTTATTTGAAAATGTTTCTATGGAAAGCTAAAAAATTAAATAAAATATATAAGACAATTATTTATAATGAAATTTTTGATTTAATCACATCATTCCCGGGAGATGATTCAGAAAAGAAATAAAATTCTTTAAGATTTCTTTATTTTCAATATCTCAAGACGTCTAAAAAAAGTTTAGTTATTTAGACATACACGTAATTGTAGCAAAGATACGATTCAAAGCGATGAATTAACTAGTGGTCAGATTTATTAAAAGAAACTACTACTTAGAAAAAAATAATTTTTATTAGTCAAGAAAAAATTAGAAAAAGACTTAAGTAAGTTTGTAGTTATTGGCAAAGTAAAATTTTTGCTCAAAAGATTTAAATACCCAATTACTTGCACGCTGAAATTTTAAAGAGTCAACCCTTTTTTAAACACATTAAAAAATATTATTTTAAAGTATAAAAAGGATTGGTCTTTTAAAAATTCAGCGTGCAAGTAATTGGGTATTTAAATTTTTTGAGCGAAAATGAAAATTGAAAAATTTTACTTTGCCGTAGTTAGTAAGTTAGTTAATTTTGAAAGCCAGTGAGAAAAAAAACAGACAAAAAACATTGTTAAAACAGCGTTTTTTAGCGTATAAAGCCTGTTTTTATGGGGTCGAAA
>NTPY01000700.1:396664-419052 GCA_002922825.1 Brachionus calyciflorus
AGTGCCAAATTTTTTAAAATAATTTCTAAGTTTATCTTCCTCTGTCTCATAATTAAGACCACTGACGAATAGAGTTCTATCTGGGTCAGACTTTACTAATTTATTTGGTGTATATTTCGAATTTATTGATCTAATTATACCGTGATCATGAGGCTTTTCGTCACTACCATCAATACTCCCACAAATAATCGGATCATAAAACCCATAATCTTTGATAAATTCATAGTTTTTTTCTATCACTAAATTCCTTCTTTTCAAGTGCTCTTCGTAAGAAAATTCTTCCGATTTAGGCGTTTCTACGAGATTAGGATTGTCGATTTCAGTTTTCATTTGTTTAGAAAATATTCAAAAAATAATTCAAGAAAAATATTTAAATTTTTTTTAATGAAAAATTGCAAGCATAAACTAAAGCATATTTATTTTTAAAAACAAAGGTGAATAATTATACTGTGCTTTTTGATAGATAGAGCCAGATATTGACTTCAAATTCAAAATAATAAAACTATCTTATAAAATTATCAAAAAATAATTTTTAAAGATCTTTTTATTTGGGTTCCTTTCTGCTTCCTTCGTTTTATTATAATTTGAAATTCAATGTGATTTTTTTTATAATTGTCTCTTTCAAAGCATAACTCGATAAACTAAAATAATGTCAAGATTAAATTATTTTTTTATCTTTTTCTCACAATAACTCGTTTAAAAAAAGCATTAAGTTAAGTAAGGAATGTTATTTTTTTCAAGCGAGGGGGTTTAGACGGACTATTTAAACGGAATATTTACTCGAAAACTTTGTATCTTGTTTGATTGCTAAATTGAGAGAAAAATGCAATTACTTTAAGCAGCTTAAAGTCCTGAGACATTTAAATTTTGAATACTTTATAAACTCAAAAAAAAATAATAAACAAAAATTACTATTTAAAAGCTTTGATCTGAGCGTTTTCCTGCAAAAAAAAACTTAAGGTTCCTAAAATCCAAAACTTTTCAACTTATTTAACTCATTTTCTATGCTCGAACTTATATTCCTTGGTCATTTTTAATGTTTCAATTTGATTTTTATATTTTTTCTAATTTCACCTTGCTAAATCAAAATTTTATTTCCATTTAACTCAAAGTTTTTTTAATCATCTTTAATTTTTAAATTTACCTCAAACGACCGATTCAATTTTTTGATCTTAATTGGTTAAGAAGCTAAACATTTTCATTTATTTAAAAAGAAAAGTAAAACCAAAAACTAAATAAGCAATTAAATACTAAATTACTTCTAAAGAAGAGGCCCAGTAGTATACTACATATGTTTTTAATAGTATAATACTCTAATCAAACAGCCAAATATTGTCTGGTTCAGATTATTTAGCTGTCAAATCAGATTTTCGTGAACCAATATCTTAATTAGATAAAAAAAAAAAAACAATATTTTAATCATTATTTGAAAATAAAAATCTATTAAAAAAAACTGATAGAATTACAAGTCTTGATCGAGTTTAATTGAAAATTTGGAAAAGACCGAAGTGGTTAAAGTTATTTAGTATTTGAAAAAAAGCATACTATAAAAGCCTTGTCGAATTTATACTAAAATTCTTCTAGTATTATGAATTTTCAAAGGATTTAACTCCTTAGTAAATAGTGGATAAAATTGGCAAATAATTTAAACTAAATATTATGGCTTTCATATTGAATAGCATTTCTAACGACTAAGTGTATACAGTTAACCCTCGTTTATCCGGCCTTCGATAACTCGACAAATTCGATTGCCGAACCGGTTTTCGTTTTCACTTTCCCATTCACATTTTAATCATTATAAAGTAATTATTTTTGTCTCTAATTGAGTTTTATTAAGCGAATTTAAAAATTTTAAGAAATTTTAGTTTTTAATTAGCTCTTAATATGAAGTTATTCGTGAGCTTGGTAAATTATTTTGTTATTGGCTCGGTAAAGAAAAAAAATCGGATACCGTAAACTTTTGCCTAAGAATAAAAGTCAAAATTGGGGTTTATTTTTAAATGACGACTGAATATAATTCTATCGCAAAATAAGTTAATAATAAGAGCTAATTAAAAAGCTAAAATTTCTTAAAATTTTTAGCTATCGTAAACCTTTGTCCAGCATTCTAAGAATTAAGGGACAATTTAAACGGAATTCTATATGGAACTATTACCATGGAAATCATGTTATACAATACTGGTCTTTCACATGTTCCCAAAAATAACGTTCACGAACGTTCATTTTTTAAGAACAGGAAAATCGTTTTTAAGGCAAAAAAAAGTTGATTGTCACGTTTAAAACTTTTTCTGAATTAATTTAATGAATTTGTTAAATTATTTATCAAAAATGTAATTTTAGTTGACCTTACCTACAAATAAATTGTCTCTTTTCCTAATCTTTTTAGAAGATTTTTCTACTTACTCAATAGTCCAAATTTAAAAATGAACAATAATAATTAAATTCAATTAGCGAAGTTATTATATTAGTCACTCTTAAAAAAATTCTAGGAAGGCAGAAACAACTTGAAACTTTTCTAAAAAACATCTCATTTTATTAAAAAATGAATCGATTAAATAGACAAACTGATCTTTAATTTTGTTTTTGAAAAATAATTTAACAAATTCATTAAATTAATTCAGAAAAAGTTTTAAACGTGACAATCAACTTTTTTTTGGCTTAAAAACGATTTTCCAATTCTTAAAAAATGAACGTTCGTGAACGTTCATATAATGACCAGGAACGTTCATGAGCCTTCATTTTGGGAACATGTGAAAGACCAGTATTGTAGCAATTTTTTTTAATTTTTTGAGAATTCTGATTAAAACTCATTAATCTTCTATTAATAAACGCCAAATTTGCCTTATGTTCTAATAATTTTTTCACTTTTATTCCAGAGTTAAAATCAATAATACAGTGGTTCTTATATAACTGTAACGTCAACCGTAACTATAGCTCAAACATCTTAAAATTGAAAATTAAAGCCAATCAACACAGGTTACGGTCAACGGTCAAAAGTTACGGTTGACATTACATTTATAAAAGATCTAGTGTAATCATTAATTTTAACATTTAAAAAATTTCGAAGTTTACTCTACATTTTTTTAATTTTTCAAATCTAGAATAAAAGTGCAAAAATTATTAGAACATAAGGCAAATAACATAAGTTCGAGTTCAAAAGTTTGAAGTTTTTTTACTTCATAAATTCGAAGTTCATAAAGTCGGGGATACACTGTTTTTACTAAACATAACGTTATATTTCGTTTCATAACTTATTTAAAACCAAAAATACTCATATTTAACCATAAATTACGTTTTATACATTATTTTTTTGAATTTGGTCAAATAACCTTAATTCGCCTTAATTTAGGTAAACCATGGTCAATTCAGCGTATCCGAATTGAAAACTTGTCAAAATAATCAGCGAGTTTTTAATATTTCTTTAAAACTATACAATTCAAATTTTTTCAACAACTACAAGACAAAATTTTAGTATGTTGATTGAAACAACTTAAAAATCTAAATAATTTATTTCACATTAATTTATGTTAAAGAAAAATTAATAAAAGCTGCAGTTTTAGTTTAGTTCAAGTAAGCAAAATTTCGATCGATAAATTATAATTAGAAAAAAAAATAAAGCTAAAACCTAAATGAGGCTAAGACAATCTTAAAACAAGATCTTAATAAAAGCACATATCAATGTTAATTTCTAATTCATATAGCCACATAATCGCAGCCATTTTTTCTCTAATTTACATAAATCTCGGCAATTTTAATCTTACCCTCTATTCTCTTGCTAAACTTTCTACGAGACCTCAATATCCCTTCACTTAGAAATAAACATAATTAATGCCGAGCTCAACATTTCGGCATACATGTACTAATCATTTAGGCCAAATCTAAAAAAAACACTAATTTTCCTCATCTTTATAAATTCATTTTTAGATTAGTATATTCTTGTACTAGAAGAATAAAAGTTTAAAAATGGTAAGTTGTCTTTTTTACGTTGTTTTTCAAAAAAAAAGAAGAAGAGGGGTTTGATTTTAGTATTTAAAATTAATGCCCTTTTTTTTTGTTGCTAAAATCCGATTTAATCATCACTTAGTAAAATGTTTAATTTTACCATTTTGATCAGGTCAACATACCAAAGACTAGACGTACATTTTGCAAGGACAGAAACTGTCGCAAACACACCTTGCACAAAGTAACCCAATACAAAACTGGCAAAGCTTCTCTATTTGCTCAAGGTAAAAGAAGATACGACAGAAAACAAAGTGGTTTCGGTGGTCAAACAAAACCAATCTTCAAAAAGAAGGCCAAGACCACAAAGAAAATTGTACTAAGAATGGAATGCTCTGTATGCAAAGCCAAAAAACAAATCCCAATTAAACGTTGTAAACACTTCGAATTGGGTGGTGAAACCAAAAAGAAGGTAACACTCAACTTCAAAAAACAACAACAAAAATTTTTAAAAATTAAAAAAATTTTTTTCTTTAAGGGTGATGTCCAACAATTCAAATAAATTCGGTGTATTTTTTAATCAAAAATGTGCGTTGTTTATTGAATACCATGAAGATCTTGGAATAATCTTTTTTTTTACTAAAAAAAAAATACTAAACCAACACATTTTTAAATTAGAAAATTCGCCAAAATAAAAAAAAAATCAACAAAAAAAATTTTTTCTTTTTAGAAAATTTAATTCTGCTTTATAAGGTCCATTGAAAAAAAAATCCGGAGTTATTTCCGGCATTATTAAAAAACGCTCTTTACTCTCTTCTCAAGTGCATTTATTTTAATTTTATGAAAATTAATTTTTAGATTTAAAAATTAAAAATGCCAGAAGAAGAGACTAGTGTTCAACAAACACCAGCTCAAGTAGCTGTATCCAATCCAGCCCCTAATAATAATAATAACAATAATAATAATTTAGGTACAAATGGGACTAAAATAGAAAATAAAACTCCTAATAAACTTGACCAAAATAATACACATAAACTAAACAACACTAATAATAATAATAATATGCAGAAAAATAATAATAATCAAAATCAGCATAAATTTGTAAATCAAAATCAAAAAAATGTAAACCAGATTAAAAATGGTATGCCAAGAGCTCAATCAGCACAAAATATAAATGGTCAACAAACAAAAAAACCAAATCATAATCCACAACAACAACAACAACAGCAACAACAGAAAAAATTTAATCCAAATTTTCAATCAAATAGACAATTTAATGCACCAGAACAACCACAAGGTGAAAGAAAGTTTACTGGTCGATGTCGTTTATTTGTTGGAAATTTGCCTGCTGAGATAACTGAACAAGAATTAAAGGATTTATTCACGAAATTTGGTGAAACTGGAGAGATTTTTATAAATACTCAGCGTAGTTTTGGATTTATTAAATTGGATACGAGACTTAATGCCGAGCATGCCAAACAGGAAATGGATGGATTTGCATTTAAAGGACGTTTTTTAAGAGTGCGCTTTGCTTGTCATGGCGCGGCTGTACGAGTCAAAAATTTATCTCCTTTTGTAAGTAATGAATATTTGGAACAGGCTTTTTCGACTTTTGGTCGAGTTGAGCGAGCTGTTGTTATTGTGGATGAAAAAGGTCGCTCTACTGGTGAGGGAATAGTTGAATTTGAACGTAAACCATCAGCTGCTCAATGTTTAACTAGATGCTCAGAGAATTGTTTTATTTTAACAAGTTATCCTAAGCCAGTAATTGTTGAGCCTTTGGATCAAAAAGATGATGAGGATGGCCTACCTGAAAAATCCATAATGAAGAATCCACAATTTCATGTCGAAAGAGAAGTGGCTCCACATTTTGCACAGAATAATTCGTTTGAATTTGAAATGGCACTTAAATGGAGAGATTTGTTCGAGTTGGAGAAACAAATCAAAGAAGAGGGTTTGAAAAAAATTCAAGAGGCTCGTGAACAACTTGAATATGAAATTGAAGTTAGACTTATTGATTATAAAGAACAAAAAATTAAAGAAGACTTGAGAGCTAAACAAGAGGAATTAATGCGCATTGAGGATATGAGAAAAAATGAATTTCAACGACGTAAAGACATGGATTCAAGGTATTTAATATATTCTAATTCATTATTTAGTCTCACTGGAGAAAATTATTTTCATTTAAAAATTATCTAAGATTTTTTTTTTTGCTTTGATTTAAAAGCTTTAAGTTTAAATTTCGAAACTAAGAATTACCACCACCACAAAAAAAAATCTGTTTTTTTTAGGATAACGGTCCGATTGTTGAAAAAAAATTTTATGTCAATTTTTATTGATTATATTTTCGACGCTTTTTAAAAAAAAATTACACTTTGCTTAAGCCGATGCTTAAAAGAGGTTTAAGCATATGCTTAAGAATCCATACAGTATTTTTCTGAGCATTTTCTTTGATTTATTATTTAAGGACGTTTTGTTTATATACGAGACTATTTGGCAAGTTTTTGACAGTAAAAAAAAATTAAATATTATTAAAAGAATTAAAATAGGGGTTAATTTTTTTGACTCTAAAAGCTCCCTTCTTTTTAAAACTTACCTTTTCGTTGATTTGATAATTTAATCAGATCAGAAAATTTTAAAGAGTAAATTCTTAATTTTGGATATTTTTTTTAAAGACGTGATGAAATGATGATGTATAATAAACAAAATAGCATAATGGGAAACCAACCTGGTAACCCAAGAATGCAAGGTAATGGACCAAACATGAACGGCCCACAAGGCAATTATGATGGACCCATGATGAACCAGGTTTGTCTTTTTTTTAAAAAATAAAAAAAATAATTCCTCATAAAAATTGGCAATATATTCTAAAATTGGATAATTTTTTTAACAGCCAAATATGCCGCCAATGATGCAAAATGGACCCGGAAATCGTCGCTTTGACCAATCAAATGGTTACCCAAATCAAAACATGAATCAAAATATGAATAACATGCCCCCACAACAACAAGCTATGTTAGCTGCTCAATTGTCAGCATTTGCAATGGCAGCTAACATGAATGGAATGCATATGAACGGACCGAATGGACCTAATGGACCAATGTTTGATCAAGGACCACCACCACCACAACAAATGCAAAACCAAGGAAGAAATGACCAACGCGGAGGACGTAATTTTAATAGACGTGGCGGCGGTAATATGAACCGTGGGCCACATAGAGAAGACCAATCCCCCTTTCCCGGTTATGACCCAAAACGAGCTCGTTACTAATAACAAGCAAGTTAAGTTAAGTTCTGTAAATTTAGTTAGGATCATTCGCTTTAAGCGATTAAATTTAAAAATTTAAAGTGTAATTTTTTAAAAACTTAAAAATTTTAAGTATTTTTTTTTTCATACTGGGGTTCAAAAGTCACACTCAAACGAAACCTAGTAGTAAATAATTTTATTAAACACTAGATTTTCGCGTAAGTGTGTTAGTTAAGTGTGTGTGTTTTTTTTTTAAACTTTATAGTGATCATTTAATTTAAAAGTAGAATAAAAACCAGTAAACAAAAAAAGGTTGTGAAACCTTGGCAAAAAAAAGTGTAAATAACAGACTAAATAAACTCTCTAAAATTGAATTATTTTATTCAAAATATAGGAGAGAGAATACAGCTTTTAATGACAAAAAGTGTCTGTTTTTTGACGTAAAATAAAATCAAAATTTTTCTTGAACCTATTTTTAATTTTATAATTTTTTATCTTTGTTATTTGTTGTAAGATTGTTTAACTTTAAAAAAAATATTCTATAGATACTTTTTTTTTAAAAAGAAAAAAAAAATTTTTTAAATTAAATTTCAACAATAAATCAAAACAAAATTCAAATGTTTATTTAGTTAATTTTTAAAAAGTTTGTTTTAAACAATTTTAGTAGAACTAAAAAGTTTTGTTTTGGTAATGAAACATTCATCAAGATGAAGTAAATAACAAAGTTTTGTAAAGTATAAACTCAAGATGTAAAATTATGAAGGATTTTGTAAAGTTCTTCAATTTGTATGTTTAAAAGCTATGATTCGTTTGGAGCACCTTTAGACTTAGAGCTAGGTGTACAGTTTTAAATAAATAGTTGTTTTTATTAATTTTATTTGGTATTTAATTGATCAGCCGTGCTCCCTGTAAATTGTTTCCAATGTGTAAATTAAATTTAAATTAATTTTTAAATTTTTCAAAAGTAACATTCACATAATTCAACTAAATCATAACAACGATTGATTTTATCACATTTCTAACAAATTTAAACAAACTATACCTTTAAATCTATTTTAAAAAAATGTAAAATTATGTTTCAACAACTTTATTTTTTATTGTAAAAGATAATTTTAACAATATATAAATCCTTGATGACAACTGCTCGGTTCAAAAAAAATTCTGATAATATCAACTTTAAATTTGATGTAGAATGATGTACCATTAAATTAATAGTCTAAAACAAAATTGTGATTTAAGTTTGCCTAAAACTAATTTGGATTGAAGATGAATATTTTTTGATAATTTCTTGTAAATTGTGTAAATATAGAGTTCTTTTTTAGTAACTTTGTTTAAAGAGGCGTCAACTAATTAAAAGATCGAATCAACTTATAAAAAAAGAACAATTTAATATTAAAAATTATTTTTATTAACTGTTCAAAGTAATAATAGACTGTTTATTTTATCCGTTTAAACAATTTTAAACGCAGTTTAATCTTTTTTACTAGAAAAAGTTTGAAAATGTAATTGATGCGCCAAATTTATCAAATAATTGTATTTAGCAAACCTTGTCTAATATTTTTGATCTTTTTGTGACTTTTTTGGCAATACAACATCAATCGAAAAATTTTGATTACATTCGAATTTCACTTGTAGATGTTATGTACTCACGAACTTCAAAATTATTTCTTCAAAAAACTTCAAAAAATATTCAAGTATATATTCTAATTATAAAGAGTAAATGAATCAGTTTGTGTTTAAATAGAACAACTAAAAACCCAGTATGTTTAAAAAAATCAAAGAAAAAAATTAAAGTAAAAATTTGAAGTTGAACTATTATTTAATATTTATTTATTTTATTTATAATTTATACTGTGCCTCATAGGCGACTTAAAAAAAACATAAAAAAAGTTTTAATAAAATAAATAAGTTCAATAATAAATTAGCTAAGCTAAAATAGTTTAAATAATTTAAGTTGTTGATTTATTCAGCACATCATATAGAATCTCCTTATAGAATTTACTTGATCTTTACAGAACAAGTCACACAAAATTACAATCTTTCCATAGACCCATCTTCAGTAAAAGGATCTAAATCAGTTATTTTACCAACGTCTTTTATTTGTTGATTAATGAGCATTCAGGAAATTTGAATTTATTGTAATAGATATTCAGATATGATATAAATTCGTCCATGGGATTAAGCTTTTTCATTTGATGGTAAACAAGGATCTTAGACTTGTAATAAATTCTACTTATTTGACTTTTAAAGCCTTCAATAAAGCAGTTTTCTAGTGAATTTTGATAATCAAAAATTTCTTTATAACAAGACTATTGATTGATAGGCTATTGCCAAAAATACAAAACAATGTTGTAATAAAAATGAGTAAAATAATTTATTTTTTGACTTATTAAAATATATTAAAATTTTTATGACTCAATATTGAAACTTTAAAAATGCACAATTCTAATTAAAGCAAAAAATATAAAATCTAGATTTTATAAAATTTAAGTTTGTAAAAGTAAAATGCTCAATAAAAGTGTAAACAATTCAAACTAACCCTGACACATTGTAAAAAATTGTAAATAATTAGAGATTTTTTTGAAATTTTTTTTGAAAGATTTAATAAAAGGATACCACTAACTGTACTGAAACCATAACAAAAATTTTATAAATCACATAAAACAAATAGCTTTTTTTGTTGAATTTTCGATTCAATTTTTAAATTCTTTAAGTTAAATATCAATTTCTTATTTAAATCACTGATTAGAATAAACTTTGTAAAAAAACAGTTAATAAAGAACAAGTTAAATTATTTGCCTGTCAGTAACAAAGCTAGACCAAGTTTTTTGTTGTATCTAATATTGAGTGATATTATTCGAGTTCATTTTAATTTGTTTTACTTTTACAAAATTTGAAGTTTGTTTTGAAACCCATGGCCAACTAGACCTTCTTAATTATTTCTTATTTAATTGATTTAAATTTTAAAATCAAAGTTGTAAAATTTTATACTTTGTCGTAAATTTAAGTTCCAATATAAATTAAAATTTTGCTGCCAGTAACTGGCATTGATTAAATATTTATTAGCTTTAACACTGAAACAAAATTTATAAACCAAAATAGTTTTTTGCGTAGAAAATTTTTATTTATCATATTGATTTTACGTATATTATACTTATTCTGTTTAATGCTTGTGTAATGATCTCATTAATATTTTTAAAACCCGAACTGATTTATAGAAAAAAATTTTGTTTGATAAAAATTTTTTATAAAGAGAAATAAAATACGGTGTAAATTTTATGTTTGATTTTAAGTAAAATTCTCAAATTTTACCAGTCGTAAAACAACTAACAGAGTGAGATTTTTAATTGATTTGTAAAATTTGTAAAGTATAAAAACCTTGGCCCAAATCACTAATTGTTACTTCTTTTAATTTTTTAATTTCTTAATTGAAAGACGATTTCAGTAATTTTCTGAATAAAAATTAAATTTTGATAATGAATAGCGAAGATGGTTCAGATTTTTTAAAAAACTGTTTTATTTTGAAATAATTCAATATAAAAATTTATTTTTTTTTGAAACTTTATTAATTGCTCAAAGGGACCATGTCCCGAAGTCCCATGTGATCTGAAAAGGTCACAAAACCTATTCAAATCAATTCAAGAAACTTTAATAATCTTTTTTTTGGTTATTATGAATCAAATTGTACAAAATATAAACTTTTTTAAAGCATAGTTAACTCTATATTACAAAATATTTTCAGAATATTTTTATTAGAATAGACATGAGTTATTAAGACTCAAAAAACAACCAAACTTAGGTTTATGGTTTAATGAATTTTATTTTTTAAAGAAAAATTATTTTTTATTTGTACTTTTTTTACTCTAAATTTTAAACTTATGATGCGACTTATGATATAAGATCTTTAAAAAAATGATATTGAAAGGCCTTTTGCACTCATTTTTTTTACTGTATATGGTATCATTTAGGATACAATTATTGAATATAAAAGAGACATCTTCTCAGGATTTTGCCTTTTTTTTGATAACCTTATAATAAAAGAAAATTTTCGACTTTAATATGTTTTATATTCAAGTCAGACAGCTGAATGATCTAGCTAATTTGTATTATATTAAATGATATTAATAATTTAAGTAATTATGTTTTGAATAAATAAATATCAAAAACACCGGACGACTTTGTACTATTGATTAGTCTAGAGGTGTGACTAAGAGGTTCTGGTTTCTTTTCAAAAGTAGCTTTTAAAACACTCGTTTTTTCACCATCGTTTGTGTATTGTCTAAGTTTGAGCGTTTTATACATTTCGTTAACTTATGATTTATGTTTGGTCCCGAGTATCTAAGAAACACGTTGGTTTCAATCAAAACAGTATTACTATTATTTACTATAACTAATGTTTTAAACGGTAAGTAAAAAATACAGTAAGTATAAATTTCTTAATTATTTATTGCTAAAATTTTTATTTATTTAAAAAATTTTACCGATTTAGAAATTAATTTTTTTTTCAATAAAATTTTTTAGAGAAAACAATTTCTTTTTTTTGTTTATTTCGTCAAACTTTTAATATAAACTTTTGTATCACACTTGAAACCTTTCAAGCACATTTACTAATACAACTTTTGATTTTCATACCTAGCAAATGTTTCATCAAACCTTTTACACCCAATAAAAATTTATCTTCTGAATATCCTGTTTTTATTTTTATAGCTTTTTGAATATTTAGGACATGTTCAGGGCGAAATTTTTTGATTTTAAATTTAAATTAAGAAGAGGGGCCTCCAAAAGTTTTTCTTGTCAATCAGATAAGATGACTTTATATTAAAAACTTTGTTTTAGCTTTATTGGATCGAGTTTGTAATATTCCTCATCACAATCTTTTTTGTAGAGCATTTTGTAGACCATTCATGTGGCCAGCTTTTTTTTATCTTATTTTTAATTTCAATTTAATGATTACGTATTAGGTGATCACATAGCTAAATATAGACCGGTATATTTTTTGTAAGAAACGGTAATTTTCAAATTGATTCGGAAAGGAATCATTTTGAAAATCAATTTGCAAAAATTTGTGCAATTTTAATTGCGTATTTAAATTTTAGGCTCTTTTATAAAGTGCGCATATTTGCAGCTAATTAATAGATTTTTGCAATTTTGCAATTAAAATTTTTTTTCTGCAAATTTGCACAGCATTAAAAAAACCTAAATTAAATACGCAATCAAAATTGCACAAATTTTTGCAGAGTTGGCCAACAGGTGCAGCAAATTTTGTTGCAGTAGGTAAAATTTTTTTTATCGACAAAAGTAGCTTTAAAAGCTTTGCAGAGTGATTTTTTCGGTAAAAAAAAACAAAAAATCAAAATCTTTAACATGCCTTAACAGTTAAGTTACTGTTCTATAAAAAAATATTTCTATGAGAGTATATTCTATGAAAATTATTTTCTACTAAATCTTCTATATGATTTTTTCTATGAATTCTTTTTTCGATGAAGTGATTTATCGACAAAGGAATAATATAAAGAAGATTCAATTATTTTCAATACTGTACTGCTATCGACTTTATGTCGTACCGTAGCCGTAGCGTACCAGCTTACCGTAGCGTAGCGTACTGAAATCAGATAAATACAGAGAAATGAGATGAATTTTTGTGGTTTAATAAAAAAATAATTTTCAAAAAAACACTATTTTGACTATCATTAATTCTTTTTTATTTAAGTTATTTAAATTGGGTCTATGGTTTTGTCACGTTTTTTTTATTTTTAAAACACAAGAAAGTAAAATTAAACGCAAAAAAGAATAAAAAAAAAATCGAAATTAGTTTTGTCACTCATAAAAATACTAATTGTTTTTTTAAAACATAAGTATCCAGTGTTTATGGTTTTATAACATATATTGGTAAAATTTTAGTTTTAAAACATATATTTTGAATTTTTGGTTTTAAAATTAAAAAAATTAATGGATGACAATTCAAGTCAAACTTCTGAATCCGAATATGTCAGAGAATTGGTATCCGACGACCCAATGGAACTTGAAACCTTTTTTTTTAATTCGAAAAGTGAGTTTAAATATGTGCAAACTCATGCGAGCATAACAAATAAATGTACTACTTGCGAAAATAAATCCGTTCAACACTTAAAAATAAGCTATTCAAAACGTTGTGCCTCATCAAAGTGTCACGATACTGCATCGAAAACAATGTGCCCCGTTAGATACAAAGTTATAGCTTTTGGTCAGTCTGATATGGATGGTCAATTTCATGAAGTGAAAAAGCATAATATGTTAACTAGGTGGTACACAAATGTTATTATTATGTTATTATTATGGCAAAAGTTCAGTCTCTATTTTAAATCTTGAAACAAAAAGCTGCTCTTGTCGGTATTACTTAGCTTATTCAAGTTGTGCTCATATTTATAAAGCCATATTAATATATGATATTCAAACACAGAACTCTAAATTCGTAATTAGACCAAGAAAAGGTCCTAAGACTAAAGTGAAGAGTGTCGATGATCCCGGTGATAATTTAGCCAATGAATCATTAATGACAATTACTCAACTAGAAATGTTTTCTAGTTTAGTTGAGGCGTATAAGAATATAAACAGTTACATTTTTCAATATGAGTTAATCTATTATTCTCCTTTAAAAATTGATGATTTAATTCTTAATACAGTTTCAGAAAACCAAATCTCAGAATCTTCATCAACAAACAATTTGGAATCAGGTATAAGTAGCCGTGCTCGTGGTCGACCGAAGACTCAAAAAGGCGCCTTAAAACACTAAATTAACCTATTTTATTAAAAGATAATAATTAAACTTTTGTGTTATATTTTACTCAGACAATATTTAATATAAAAAATCTTTATGTTATATTCTACTAAAATAGTTTTTTACTAGATTTTTATGTTATAAAACTAGTGTGTTTAATTAATAAAATCTTATGTTTAAAAAAAAAAAAAACTAGTGACAAAACAATTTCCTCAATATTAACAAGCTAATCAATTTATTAATTAATTATTAAAAGATTAACGTTCCTCTTTAATTAAACTCTTTTTTTTATGTGAAAACACTATAAAATAGATATTTTTGGGTCTTGTTGCATGAGGAAATTGTTTTGCCACAATTTTTTTTTTTTATAACATAAGAAAATATTAATTAAACATAGTAGTTTTATAACATATAAATTTATTAAAATAAAGTCTGAGTAGATTAAAACATGTCTTTAGTGTTTAAGCGCACCTTTTTGAATCCTCGGTCGACCACGTCCACGACTGACGTTTTTTTCGGGAACCTTAGAAGTAGGGTTTTCAATAACTTGATTGTCTGGCATAGTTTTTAGAATTTTATCTTCAACTTTTAACGGAGAATAATAGATAATTTCAAATTGAAATAGAAGATTATTAATATTATTATAACTAGCAACCAAGCTCAGAAATATGTCTAATTGTGAATTAGTCATGAACGATTCTTTAGCTAAAGCTACATCGACATCAGGTTCAATTTTCGTTTTACTTTTGGGTCCTTTTCTTGGTCTAACTATAAATTTCGAACTCGGAGTTTGTATATCAAAAATCAGAATCGCTTTATAAACATGAGCACAATTCGAATAAGCCAAAAAAAATCTACATGAGCAACTTTGAGTTTCGAGGTTAATAACAGAAATCGAGCTCTTTCCATAGTAAAAACATATTTTATCGTTAGTAAACGACTTTTTGAACATTAAATCTGAAAGATTCTTTGCTGCTGACTTGACTTTGACATTAGGTTCTCTTCTATACTTAAAATCAGGAAGATTTTCATCACCGATTCTATACAACTGGTACATTTGCTATTAAAACTAGTATGAGTTTGAACATATTTATACTGACATGAATTATTAAAGAAAAAGGTTTCAACTTCCATTTCGTTAGTTGTTACCAATTCACGTATATATTCAGAGTCTGAATTCTGACTGGAGTAATCTTCACTCATTTTATCAAATAATTTATTTTCTTGTTTAATTCAACTTTTTTTTGTTTAAATAAAAAAAAAAAGAAAATATATGTTATATAAAAACAATTAGTGGACTTTTTGGTGGCAAAACTATTTTCACTCTTTTTTTTTTTTTGAATCATGTTTAATTATACTTTTTCATGTTATAAAAAAAATAAAATTTGTGGCAAAACAGGGGACTCGTTAATATTAATGTTACCGTAAATTTGTAAATTCAGTAAATTTGTAAAATTACTAGTAAAAAAATATGTTTTATAAATTTACTGAAAAATAAAAAAAATCAGTAATTTACTGAATAAAGTCAAGTAATTTACTTAAAAATTCAGTAAAAATGTCAAATAAACAATTTATTTATTTCTACAATTTGAAATCGCACCATGGCATCTGGAGTTACATAAAAGTCCACTCTTTTTACAAGAACAACGATTTGTTAAGCATCCACCAGTACAATTACATTTGCTCATACCTTGACCACCGCCTATTGAAATTTCTCTTACTGCCTGTCTAACACTTAACTTTCTTGTGAGCTTAATTTCAAATTCAAAACTACAGTTCTTTACTAAATCAAAACTATTTCTAGCGAAAAGAGTGTCTAAAACCCCAGCTTCGCATGCTAACTCATAAAGTGACTTCTCATGATCAATATCGACAATTCTGCATACCAAATTAGGTGCCTCACTTTAAATAAAATCAAAATTACGTAAATATCTTTTTTAAATAATTAAAAATATTTAATTTTTAAATCCCTTTGTGGTTTTTCGTTCACTTAAGCCAAGATCAACATAAGGTATAGATTTATTCTCGCGCATCAAAGTGGCTAGCATTTTTTTAATATCTGCATTAGCCCGTTCTACGCTGTAATTACCTGATTTCGAATATTTGCTCGTAAGGCACAAGATAGCGAATTTGTTCATCGCTAGAATTTCGCTTTGCGATTGATTTTTTTGTTTCCCCTACTTGATAAACCTCATACTTGTTTATTAGGTAGTATTCTTACTAGAACATTCGTAAATATGTAAATTTACTAGTAAAAAAATAAAAAATAATTTTTTTTTCAAAATTTTACAATTTTCCTAGAACGGCCGTAAATTTACAAATTTCCTGAATTTACAAATTTACTGTTACATTAATAAATTTAGTATGACATATACCGTAAATATTTGTTTTTTAACGTCGCACTAAAAGCCCGAAAACTTGAATTTAGCGCCTCAAAAAAAAATGTTTTTGGGATTCGAAATTTATTGAAAACTAAGTAGACCGAGTTTTTAAGGCTTAATGAGTCCTTAAGGTTCATTTTAATCATCTCAAACTTGAACATATTATTTATTTTTGAGGCGCTAAATTCAAGTTTTCGGACTTTTAGTGCGACGTTAAAAAACAAATATTTACGGTATTTGAAATCAATAAAATCATGAGAAAATTTTTGTTAATTTTTTATTCAAAAAATGTTAAACAATGATTTTATTTAATATTTTTTTAAAAAAATTTTCATTGGGTCAAAATTGACCAGCTTTGGTCTTTTATGATTGTAAATTAACTTTAGACGGATAAGAGTTAAATTTTTTTGACAGAAAAAGAAATCAAGATCAGAAAGATAGGTTGTCTAGTTTATTTAAATATTGAATACTAATTTTTATGCTAATTATACCACATTCACATTAAATAAGCTTTTTAGTTCATAGTTCTATTTATAAGTCCTTTTTTTAAATTTTCGAATCGAGGGAATTAAATAAACTGCACTTTCCCTTTAAACAACCTGTGAGAATAAAAATAGGAAGAAATATTCTAAAAAAATTTATTACAAAATAAAAGAACATAAAAAAATTACATATAAAAAAAATTCGAAATTTATAATACAGTTAAAGTAACTTGTTTATCATTTAGGCCAATTGTTTCAATTTGCTCAATTTCACATATATCATCTAAAACATCATTTTCTATAGTAACTGCATCTTGTAGCATGTAATATCTTAATGAAATTAAATTTTGTAATACATCATTTGAATTACTATTCTCAATCCAAGATGAAGGAACACTTTGTAATTTAGACTCCTTAACTTTAGAGCCCAATATATCTATTCCATTATACCAGTCTGAGTTTCGAGCCAAAGCCACATTGGCCATTGGATTGTTAATCATTCCGCTTTGGTGCAATAACTGGGTTCTTTTCAAATTTGCTATATATTTAATATAAGCGTCTCTATGCTGAACATGTCTTGGGTTTTCCGTATAAGTTGGAAGTTCAACCGAATTTGGTGCTGACTGAGGCTGCACTTGCTGGTGGATAATTTGAACAGGTCGAGGTGATTGAACCGGAATTGGTGATTGTATCGCATTTAAAATCTCTTTAGTCTCTATAGCCGCTCTTTCCTCGTACGACTGTCTCTCTTTATCACTTAATGCTCTCCATCTTAATCCCACTTCTTTACTCATTTCAGTAAAACCCAATGATGATTTTGTATCTCTTAGCGATTTTCTAAATTCTCGACTAAATAAGTTAAAACCAGTTTTTTTAAGTTTTTTAATTTTGATCTTCCCTTCAGGAGTTTCAGGTTTAACTGTTTTAATTAAATCATTCTCTGGTAAGGAATGATTTGAATTTTCATCGTCTTTCATTTCCTCGTTCCATTCTTCTTCATCCAAATTGAAATTTTTTAAATAATCAACTGTACCATTCTCATAGTCAATTTTCAAATTGACTAATAAAGGCGATAAATAACGACGAGGTAAAATTTCATTTCGCATGAATAAAATTTCATCTTCTCTACACTTAACTGATAAATCAAATTTTTTCATACCTTTTGTAAATTTTCTAAATGTCTTAGTCACTAGATTATATTTAGTTTCACATATAAAAATATCATCTTCATTTATTAGAGTCACTCTTTGTGTTGAATAGCTTTTTGTGTTTAGAACAAGACATCGAGGACCAATTACTTGATCAAACGGAATGGTTAAGTCCGTCGAAATTTCTTTAAAGACTTCGTTTTTGAAAAATAACCGAGTCGGATCATGGGGTATATTTTCAGGTCGCAAAAAGACTGGACCACGAAAACTTACCTTTGAACTATCATCCGACCATATTCCATTTATTCTCAAAATTAATGGTTTATCACATTCGATTTGATTCGAGTGTAATTGTCGATATTTAACATAGACAAAATCGCCAAGTTTGTATACCAAATCATTAATTTTTATTTGTTCAAAGTATTTAGCTGATTTAGGTATGTGAGTTTCCTCAGTATCTGGCGAGTCCTCGTCCTTGTCTATCTTGAAATTAGAATCAAATTGAACCGAATCAATCGGTTTATCAACAAAATTAAAATTATTTTTTTGATCATAATCAAAAATTAATTTTTCTATAAAATCCTTGTCCAAGTAGACTCGTTCAATATGAGGAGGCACTTGACGCTTAATAAAATTAAAATTGTAAGCTAAATTTATCGGCTCATTTTTACCTATAAAATTTAATGGTGACCATTTTTTATTTGACAATTTCCTATAATAATTATCTTTGCTATTATAAATGGACTCACATATAAATATATTCTCTTTTGAAATGCTTATAAACTCATTCTCTTGTGGTTTATTATTAAAATCAGCTTCTAATAACAAATAATCCTTAAGACTTATCACCAAACAAGGCTCTAAATTTTGAATTGAATCAATTTCTTTGATTAAGTAAATATCTGTTTTGAAAACTTGATTAGAAAATATCTTAATTCGTTTAAAATAATCGAATTCATTTGGTTTCGAATAGAGTTGTAATAAACATTTTGTTTCATTTTGACCTAGAACACAATAAATTTTCCCATCAATTATGTAAAACCCTGAGGATTTTAATTTTTCACTATGTTTTTGGTCCATTTTTTCCTCGCTTAATTTTAAACAAACTTCATTTGATCTTAAAATTTCTGCTTCGTCAAAACTATAATTTTTAGCTTGAGAATCTAATGTAGTAAGTTTAAAATTAAGAGCAGGACTTTGTAAAAATTCGCCATTTTTACACAACTCATCTCTTTTTTGAATATAAAATCTTTGCAAATCAAAAGAGTCTTTGAACAATTGAGAATTTTTATTACTTAAGGATCTAGCTTGTTCAAAAATTTGAAATAAATGATATTGAAATTCGTCAAGTCTAGTGTAACTACTTAATCTATTTTTTATTTGATTAAAAGTCTTTAAATTTTCATTTATTCCGTAAAATTCCAAAAAAGATTCGCTTAATACCCGTCCATCTAAATCTTGATACTCAATAACAGCTTCGAATAATTGCTTAATCAATTCTTTAACTTGATCGATGATATAATTTTTAGCAATTGAATCTTCTTGAGATATTTCATTTCGTTTAGTGAATAATTCACGTTGAAGATTTAGTGCATCTTTGTACAACATGGAACTAGGCTCATTATAAATGCAAGCATTTTCGAACATAAGAGCAAAATCAGTGCAAAAATCGTCCAGATTCTGATATGAATTCGAATTTATTCTATTCGAAATTTTTGTCATATCAATCGGTTTTTTGATTATGTTATAATAATCTGGATACTCTGTTCTAGATGGTAAGTGACGAAATGGAAGAGCCAATTCACGTTCATCAATTTTATAATTATTTATGTAATTGTATAAATGTGTCATTATTTGTTTTGGATCATAGAACTTAAGATCCAAGTCATTAGAGCTTTTTTTTGGCGAACTTAAATCGACAACTTTAAATTTTGAACTTATCATGTCAAGTAAATTTTTAGCTCGTTTATAAACAACACTTGTTTCTAAATTATACTCCATGGCATTTTTAAACATAAGTTCTAAATCGTTTTGAAAATCTGTCATATTTTCATATACTCTCTTATTGAGTTTTTTCTTAATTGTATTCAAAGCTATTGGATTTTTAATATCCTCATAATAATCTGGAAATTGTTTTTTTGAGGGTAATTTTAAAAATGATTCAGAATCATTTTGATCCTTAAGTATGTCAAATAGATCCCACATGGTTGTATACAATTTATTTTTAGGTTTTTTTTGTTGTATTTCTGTTTCTTCGTCTGAAATTTCTTGTTCATCTAACAAATCGCTTTCTACAAATTTACTTATTTGATTTAACATCTCTAGTTTGTCACTCTTTTCTCTATTTGACTCAAATAATTTGTTTTTTAGTTGTAAATCAGATAAATTTTTTGATGTTTCTTTTGTTAATTTTCGTAGTTTGGCCGCGTCTTTGTAGATCAACGACTTGGGATCATTGTAGCGCTTAGCATTATCGAATAATAAAGTTAAATCCGCGTCGAATTCTTTTAAATTTTGGTATTTTTTATCTAGGATATTATTTGCAATTGTTTTCAAATCTATAGGGTTGTTAATTAGTTCATAATAGTCGGGATAGGAAGTTTTAGGTGGTAAGAGATAGAAAGCAATGGCAAGATCTCTTCCTTCTTCATCTTTATAGGAACAAATAACATCGAATAAATCTTCAATGTATTGAGATTCCTCAATTTTTTGTTCATCAGAGATTGGTTCTAATTTAGCAATCGATTTACGTCCACGTTTTGGTGCTTTTTGGTTAACATTTTCCTCCGGATCTTTTTCGGGTTCTTCTATTTTTTGGCGTTTTGGAGGCATATTTCTTTCATATAAATTTTATAAGCTTCGGATTATGAGTTTTAAAAAGTTCGTTTTTAAAGTTTTCAAATTTGTTCAGTACTTTTGTATACTTTTTTTGTACAGTTAAAATGACTATATTTTTGTCTTATTGGCTGAATGTTGTTTTTCAAAACGTCAAAATGATATTTTCAATAATCTAACTACCAGAGATTGGGACTCGCTATTTCTGAGTCTTTCGAAATTAAAGACTGGGACTCGAGTCTGAGTCCTGTAAATATTTTTAGAGACTCGTGAGTCTGAGTCCGAGTCCTCTTCAAAATAGGGACTTGAGTCTTAAAGACTCGAGTCTTTAATTTTTTTTAAAGAAAATAAATTTTCTTTAGATTTTTTTTTACTGTTAACAAAAGACTTTGTAATTTTTTTAAAGCTTAAGGTTGATTTTAGTTTTCTTCTTGGCATGTAAAAATATCTTCCAACCTTTAAGTTGTAAATACTAAGGTTGTAAATTCAGTTCCCAATGTCATAGTGTTTTCTGGATTATAAAATTTTATCAAATTAAAGTCAAATAAATGAAAATTCATCATAATCTATCTCTTTTTGTCGCTTAAAAAAAAAATTCAAAAAAGAAAAAAAAATAGAGACTGACCGGAGACTGGTGAGAAATAGCGTTTTAAACTCTAATCAAGCATTCATAAATTATTTTAAAGAAAAAGAAAGACACTGTTAAGTATAAACGAAATTTTTTTACATTAAATTTATTTTATTGTAATTTTGCGATCTCATTTGAATTAATAAAAAAAATTTGAATCTAAAAAAAGAAATTAAATACTCGAGTCTTTTGTGATTTTAGAGACTCAGACTCGAGTCTGAGTCTGGTGTTATGAGAAGACTCGTACTTAAGTCCGAGTCCGAAATTTTTTATTTTTAAAGACTCGGACTTGAGTCCTTTGAGTCGGACTCAACTAGGACTCAAGTCTTTAAAGACTCGAGTCCCAAAAACGAGTCCCTATCTCTGCTAACTACAGCTGTAGAACCTCGTTTACGGCTTACTTTGGAATAAGCACAGAAAATTTTAAAGCTTAATCATCAATAAAACAATTTAAAAAATTTACGAGAAAATACTTTTCCAGATATGTACAAACGTTTCACTACAAAATATAATTATTTTTAAGAAATACATCATCTCGCCCTTGTTAAAGTGTTGCTGACCTATGGTTCATGCTCTTTAAAAATAATTAATTCGAAAAAATAAAATAATTAATAATTATTTTTAAAAATATTTCAATTAAAAAAATAATTCGAATTTTTTAACTTAAATCACACATTTAGTGCTGTATTAAATCCAAAAAAAACGTTATGCCACATTAAGGATGTGATTTTAGGTTTAGAGCATGCACCATCAATCAGCAACACTTGAACATTGGCGAGATGGTGATTAGCGCATGTGCCAAAGGCACATCTTAATTTATGATTTTGGATTTTCTAGCAAGTGAATACGGTAACTAAAATTTTTAAGGTAAGCAAATAGTAATTTTAAATAAAAGCTTATTTGCTAATTAAATAAAAGTTTTCAGCAAAATCTCATTAGAATAAATAGAGCTTAAAACTGAATTAGTTAAA
>NTPY01000700.1:425763-438436 GCA_002922825.1 Brachionus calyciflorus
ATCATCCAAAGCAAGCAAAATTGTTTTACCAAAAACTAAAAAAGAATCTCATACCGCCGGGTAAGAAGCATCTAAAAAAATATATAAAATCAAAATACATAATAAACATAAATCTTCGATTTTTTCGATGGTTTTTTTGAGGTTAAATGAAATTAGCAAAGATTTTAGCTTTAATATTTTTCGAACTTAAAATTTTGATGTTTTTTTTTATATTTTTGAAAGATTAAGATTTAAAAGGAACGGATTTTTGTATTTATTTATTCACCTGATGGTTTTGAGCCAGTCATTACGAATCCTCGATTTTGAAATTTTAATGAAGACAAGAAATTTTCAAAATTTAGATGGAACAAAAAAATGATTGCTACCCAAAGAAAAATTATTTTAAGTCTGCGTCGTTTAATAAAAATGCATGTCTCTATCTAAAAAAATTGTATTATATATTAGCAGTTATTTAAATTCCTATTAGACTGAGGCGACAGGTCAAGACTTTTCTCCCATCTGTTCAACTTCGATTTGAAACTTGAGCGTCTCAACGTGGATAACTTCGATTGGTCTCCAAAATGTCTTCGTCATTCACAACCTTTTTAGAAAAACTTTTGAATAAGTCATTTTCTAAAGGGTTTTCTATGCATTTATAAATTCGCATTTTTTAAAAATTTGTGTCTATTGTGTTATGTTATCATTGGTTCACATGAAACACACTGACCCAACCTAATTAGATGAACATTTATGTTCACTTATTATGTGAGCATAAATGATTTGAAAAAAATACTGTAATGAGAAAATTTTAATACCATAATAGTGATTCGATGGAAGCACTAGCAATGATTATAAAAGTCAACATATGAAAATTTTTTCTAGGGAAATTTTTCCCTAGAAATTGTCTAGCTTTTTTTTGTCAACAACTTCTTTAAATATATTATGTCCAGAATCATTTTTTTAAATAAGAATCTTAACAAAAAAACTTACAACTTATACTTCTTATTGCTATTTAAAATTTCATTTACTTAAATTTTGTTTTGTCTGAAAACAAAGTTGAGTTCAATTGACAGAGCTTTTCGAATTAATTGAAACCTCAATTTATTTTAATCGAATAAGTATTTTTAAAAAGTTTAGAAATAGTATCTCAGTTTTTGATTTATTTAAAAACTAAAATATTTCTTTTCAAGTTCTAAATGAATCATTAAGAAATCTTACTAAATTATTTATTTATTTAACAGACGCGGACCCGAATATGAAAGTTGTTTATTTGACCTATTCGGTAAAAGCCCTTTAGTTGAACTGTATTTGTACAATTACAATGCAACCAAAATAAACAATGCTGAAACTTATATACGTCATTCAAGAATTATAGAATTACCTCCATTGAATGCACCAACTTACAATGATTTAATTAATGAGTCAATTAAAAATATTAAAAAAATTGAAAAAGAAATGAAATTGTAAAAATTAACGAAATTTAAAATTTTTATTTTTTATAAATATTTTTTAAAGGGCTTCGATAAAACAAAAAAGCGAGCAGTTACAATTTGATAAAAAGAGACGAAATTCTTTGCGTGAGTATCACGACAAACTTGAAAGAGTACTTGCTAATCAACGAGAAGTTGCTATTATTGGTGAAGTAATAACACTAAACACTAAAGTTAGTAATTTAATTATTATTTTTGTCAAAAAGTGTTTTTTTCTATATAAGTTTTTTTTTTATTTTTAGAAAGATCCAAATTCAACTAGTTTTGCGATAGATTTAGCCTTTAAAAAAGCAATTGCAAATACGAGCAAGCATTAAGAGATGATGTTTATTTTTACCGAAAATCACAAAATAAATAATGTTTATCAAAATTGTTCTTAAGTAAAAATTACATAAATATCTTTATATTTAGAAAAAAAGGTTTCTATAGCAATTTTTTTTTTGATAAATATTCTAATTTATTTGATTGAGGGAAATTGAAAGAATAACCTTTAATTGAATTTAATGTTTCTTTTTTTTATTTTTAAACATTTTTTTTTATATTTGAATTTTAAAAATTTTTCCTCAAATATTTACAATAAAAAATTTAAAAAAAAAAAATTTAATTTTTTGTCATTTTTTTTTGTTTCTGCTGAGTTTACACCTCGTTTAAATCAGAATAAATTTAGAAGAAAAAAAATATACCAATGCCAAAACAACTTCAAAAACCTCTTAAATGCTTTTGATATATTTTTTTTTTAGTTCAAAAAAAAAAAAATAAATATTGCCATATCGGAAAATATTTTTTTAACATTTTTATTTTTCTTTTTTCGAAAATTAAATTGACGAGTGGATTTTTGAAACAATTCAATTTGAATATCACGTAACATAATCTTGTAAATTATATTTTTAAATATTATTACAAGCAAAAGTATCGAACAAATTGGAACTTTTAAATTAAATTATTTTTCTCACAAAATTAAATTTTACCAACAAATAGAAAAACTATATTTAATTTCTTTATTTTCGCTTGTTTGTAACTATGGATTTGTTGATTTTTAAGCTTGATATGTAATTTTTTTTACTTAAAATTCCCTCTTCCTTTATTTCTGTAAGATTTTTTTCATTTCAAATAAAAAGCTACTTCTAGGCAAATCGGTGAAACAATTGGCCACAACAAAAAAAAAAATTTAAAGAAAAATTTTTTAAAAAGATTTTCTTATTAAGGTATTTATTTCAAATAATTAGTTATGTACTAAAAAATAAAATGAAAGGTAAATAATTCTTTTTGAAAAAAAAAAAACTTAAATTTAAAGCGATAACGAAGGTCTTTTATCTTTGGAATTTTTTAAAAAAATTTTTTTTTTTATAAAAAATTCGATTTGTTGTAACAAACAAATTTTTGAATTGCAGCTTTTTATATTATTATTCTTACTTAGAGGAATTAAATAAATAATGAGTAATATCGATTTAACAAAGTTGATTGTTTAGCAAATTTTTTTTGTTTTTTAAATTTTTATTTTTTTGAAAAATGGTATCGTCAGTTACTAATAAAGAACTAAATCACGAATGGGAAAATGAGCGATATAAGGACTACCAAGTATTTTTAGTTTTAAAATTTCCAAAAAAAAAGAAATAATAAAATTAATAATTCTCAAGGAGTCTATGAGGAATTTATCAAGCTCATCTAAAACAGAAAATTTAGTAGTACCGAAATCGGACAAAAAAGCATCTAAACAAGAAATTTATTTACCAAAAACACGTCTTAGTCGCACTGGACAATTATTATTATTTACTAGTGAAGATGAAAAAGATTTATATGAAACACGTATTAATTCGATTTTGGCAAAAAATTCTAAAAAATGGATTGATGATGCTGATAAAGAACTCAATTCAGAGGCATCAAAATTTTTAGATGAAAGAGTAATACTTGTTTCCGTTTGCTTTTATTAAGCTTTTCAATTCTCATTAATTTTATATTAACTGTAAACAAATTTTCACCAACGGAACCAATTTATTTATAGCTGAAGTCTCCAGTAAAAACTAGAAAACTCACTCAAAAGAAAACTTCTCAAACACCAATTGATAAATAAATTTAAGTACAAATTTTATAAAAATAAAAAACCTGGCTATTTTTTAAAATAACGAAAAAAAATTCCTCTAAAAAAAGTTGGAGATTAATACTTAGTATTATGGTTGGTCCCTAATTTGAAGATTTTGCAAAAGATTAATAGAATATTTTAATTTAAAAATTGTCTTCTAATAGGTAATCATGGTAATCTATGTGCCGGTAAAGATTTTTCCTTAAGGTTGGTCAATCCATTTACAGCCGTCGAATATTAAAAAAAGTTTATTAACTTTATAAAATAATTTCTGACTTAGGTACTCTTGTCTCTTGATAGAATCTTTTTTGAAAATTACTTAGTTTTACAAATTTATTTTGTCCATACAAAAAATCCCATCTCGTCCTTCTTACTTCTAACAATAAGAATCTGAGTTGATTTTTTAAATAAAATTTCATTAGAATTGATTAATCGAATTTTAAAGTCAAACAAAGACTTGACTTAGGTAAAAATATTTTTCATACACAAGCCATTATTTGGTTTTAATTTATCTTTTTATCCAAAGGTGAGTCAAAATTTTACCTGATCTTTATGAATTAATCTAAATAAATGTTTACTTTAACCTTTGAACAGTTTTGCTTAGAAATATTATGAACTTGGTTATTTATTTATAAGTCTTACAGAATAGCTCTTAGATTTTTTCTTCGGGGGGATCCAGTAGCATGGTACAAAAATCTTATGCTCAAAAAAAATTTTGATGAAAATATTTAAGTTTTATCTCAAGCCTTTGTATTTTCCAATGCGCTGACCAGGGTACATTATTATTAATAATATTTAAAATAAATTGTTTTAAAAGAATTGAATACTAAATGTTTTAACCGGTGACCTTTAAGTTAAAGATCATTTTTTTCTAAAATCCTTTTTTTTTTAATTAGCTTGACGAAAATCTGAATGCTTTTTTAAACAATCGAAATAGTCGAATTACTAAAATAATGGGTAAAAACAGCAAATATTTAATTCAAGATTTAAAAATAAAATCAGGGTAATTTTTTTTTCTTCCAAATTAAACTATCAAGGTGATTGTTGTATCAAGGTAATTATTCTTTATCATTTTTTAGGAAAGATCGACGATTGCAACGAGCTTCATATTTAGAATATTTACCGAGTGATTTTGACCCTAAGAATGAGCTCGCTGATGCACTCAAATCTTTAAATCCACTTAATAATAATACTAATACCGAAGTTCAATTTAGTAGTCGACAAAATAAACACTCAAGCTTTTCAATAGCGGAAATTTCGGATTGTATATCAACTGACGATGAAAAAGACGATAAACAATTTAGATTGTAAAAATTAATTTGATTTTTTTTTTCGGTAAGAATAAATAATATTTTTATTTTATAGAAATACATCACGATTATCAAGTCATCCAGTATTATCAACTCAAAACCTAATCAAACGACTTAGCTCAACTGCCAATGTCAGTCATCTATTACGAGGTATTCTTTTTTAGTTCCACAAAGCACAAGTCTTTTTTTAAGTATTTATTTTTCAAGATAAGCCAAATGAATTAAACGTCGAAAGCATCCAGAAAAGCTCATCACCTGGTACTAAACATTCAGAAAACGAACTAGTTGTAAACTATAAAGAAACATTTCAATTCGATTTTATTGACGAAAATAATAACATAAATGAAATCGACAAAAATAAACATCAATTTAAAGAAACTTCAAATGAAAAGAAAACAGTAAAGATCGAACCTCAAAAAAATATACTTAGCTCGAAAAAAATATTAGATAAACGATATTTTATACGAGTTCAAAATACAAGTCCTGTAGATAACTCGAGACCGGAAAATTCCGAGACAATTACCTTAAAACAACCGCCTAGATCAGCTAGGAACAATTCATTATTAAATGTAAAAAATAATACAAATAGACAGGCTTTATACTCAGGAAATAGAAAAAAAGACGTTTCGTCAAATAATCATGACTCAAACAATTTGAATAATTTAGCTATTCTTGGATATAAAAAATTAGATAATGACGACAATATTTCTACTTTGTTAACTAGAAATCAAAACTCATTCTATTCATCATTTGCCAATAATTATACACCAAGTACTCCGATGCCATCGCATGACAAAATTTTGTCCTCAGGTCCTACATATAAACCAGCAGTTTATTTTAAACCAGCACTAGATGATGAAAATATTGAACCCATAACAATTAGTGTCACTGAAATTGAAAATGAAAATACTGGTAATAGCGTAAGAATAAGACGTTTTTTCGATCGACAATCAATACGTATTAACAAAATAAGTCTTAATACAGAAACTAAACCAAGTTTATATACGAGACTTCAAAAGAGTTTAAGCGCAAATTCTGTTCGTAATGAACAAATTAAGAATTCTGAGATTGAAGAACCTCACATTGATAATTTTGCCATTAAATTAAATCCTAAAATAGTTAAAAAAGACGAAAAAAATAGGATCAAATCAGCGCCTATTGAACAAAGTAAAATTATTGATATTTCAAATATATCAAGTGTAAATAAAATTGGTAGTAACAATAATTCAGTTAAATCAAGTCGTAAGCAAAGTATTGTTTCGATTAAAAATGAATTGGTTAAAAATATTGATAATGATATTCCTGATTCGATATCGAAGAATTATGAGAGCTTAGGTCATACGACTGATAGAATCGATGATGTAAATGATGTACCTAATGGTATTTTAGACATATCCAAAGAAGAAAAACAAGCTGGAGACATTGATTTGGAAAATAAAGACCAAGTTGAGAATTTACAACAGAATGATTGGTCAGTAGAGAATTCACCAAATAGTGATAGTGATAAAAATGTACAATCTGTTGATTATGTTGATAATTTAAGTATTAGCTCCAGGATATCACCGTCGCGTAAAGACAGTACATATTTGAATGATTTTGTAGATGAAAATTATGAAGAAAAGATCGAAACGGAAAGTGAGGCTTATGAAAAATTGGATCGTATGAAAAATAAGGCTGAAAATTCACATAGTGATTATCAAGAGATTATTAATTTAGAATCTCAAGTTCCTAAGGACGAACAAAATGAAAATATAACTGAAGATGATACGAATAAAATAGAGACTATTTTAGAAGAAAATGTGGAAGTATCTCACATTGATTTAGATGAAGAAAAATATCAAGATCAATTTTTTGAAGAAATTCCTGAAATAGAAGAAGGTTTATATGTCGAACCTGAGGATGAAAAAAATATTTTCGAAAATGAAAACGAAAATTTTGATGAAAATAAAACAGTTGAATCACAAGATTATACTAAAAATAATTATGTGGAAACTCAAACAGTAGATAATAATGAAAAAGAATCGGATAGAGATGATTTTGTTAGTAACCAAAACGAAAATGATGTACAAAATACTCTCGAAGTCTCTGACCAAGAAAATAATTTAACCAAAGACAATATTGAAGAAAACTATTTAAATGACGATATGAGTCAGATAAATTTAGAGGAACAAGTTAAAATAGAATCGCCGGTTTTAATTATCGAAGAAGATCCTCGACCATTTAGTAATGATATAGAAGCTAAGTCAGAAGTTAAAGATATAAAAATAGACGAGTTTAAAGAAAAGTCTTTAAAGTCAGAAGACGGATTAAACCAACCAAACTTAATTAATCAAGACTCATTTGAATTAAATTTAAAAAACAATTCTGTTAAAAGTTTTGAAACGACTAAAACAGAGTCTATCCATGAAAGACCCGAAAGTGAAAAAAGCCTTCAATCTTATGATGAAGCCAATTCTATTCAGCCAAAAAATACTGAAGAAAGAAAAATTTCAATATCAATTGTTCTAAATCAACCAGAGTTTATTGATGAATCTAAAAGTACGTTTAGTAATCAAAGAGAAATTGAAGATAATTTGGAAAAAATTGAACCTGAAATTGTTGTTTTAGATAAAAATAAAAATGAAGATTTAATCAGAAATGAAAACGAATCTATTAATAATGTAAATGATGAAAATCTAAACAATTTTTCATTTAAAAAAGAGGTTATTGATGAAAAAGTTGATTTGTTTGTAAAGCCTGAAAAAAATTTAAGAGATAGTAATACATCTTTGACTACTGAACCTTTAGTTGAAATTAAAAAGACTGATTTAAAACTGGAAAATAATTCGTCGAATGAAAATGAATTAAATAAATTGTTAAATAATAATGAGAAACAAGGAAAGAAGGTCGAATTTTCTGATCATGTAATGGAAAAAATAATAACTAAGGTTGACGAATCAATAAGTGAGACTAAGAAAAAAGAGGAGACTCTTGCAATACCCAAAATTCAAATGGTTGATTCAATTGAGTCGAATATAAAACCGACTGAAGAAATAAAAAAAGAATCAGTCATTGTACATCCTCCTAGTCAAAAGCCTCCATTGAATAGACCAACCGCTAGAACTGCAACAATAACAGCTGTAAAACAAACAGTTAAAAATCCTAAATCAAATTCTGAGAGCCATGTAAAATCAGAAGATGTTTTGAAAATTCAACCGATTGAAACTTCTGCTCCACAAGTCGAAAAAAAATTAGATCTATCTAGATTTGATGATTTACTTGGTATTAAACACGACGAATCAAAACACGAGAATGATGAAGAAGAAAAGAGATTTAAGAAACCGGTCAAAGAAAGTAAATTCGACAAGAAAATGCGAGAAAAAAAAGAACGATTCAAAAATTTTCCATATTTACAATTACCATGGGATTCGCGTGAGGCTATTGTTGATGAGCCTGCTTATAGAGAAGCTTTCTCTGTACCAGGTATTAAAAATACAATTAGAAAAAATAAGAGTCTAATTTTTAAAATTTAAATCTTCGATAAAAATAGATGTTCTTAGTCCACTAATACATAAAATAGATCCGACGAGTACTTCTGTTGATGAATTAATCCTTGAAAGAAGAATTCTAGAAGATAAAATTTTAGAATTACGCAATGAAAAGTTAAACATGTAAGTTAATAAAAACCAAACAACAAAAAAAAGCTTTTAAAAATTTTTACCAATTTTTTCTTTAGAGTAAACATGACGGATGATCAAAGAGCCAAATTGAAAAATAAGAATGACAAAAAGAAAAAAATCAAAAAACAAGAACTTACGAAAATTAATAAAGAAATCGATCTTAAAGAGAAAGTTATAAGAGAAGAACGAATTCGCTTACAACATGAAGCTTTTAAACGACAAACTGTAAGAATCCAAATTTTAATTTTCGTTTGCCTTTGCATTATATTTTTAAATTAGAAAATATTTTTACTAAGCTTAACATAAGATTTTTAATTTCTATTAATCTGGAAAAAGTAGCCTTTACTCATTATAAAAATTTTAAATTTAAAATTGATTTAATCAAAAAATTAGTTCACTTACTGACATTCAGTAGTTTAAATTGTAACTTTCTATTTCTCCTTAGAATAACTTCTAAGTCATTGGTAGAGAAAAAATAATATCTATTTTTTTTTTCTTGCAAATAAAAATTTAAAAAATTATCAGTTTATCAAATAAATTTCTAAAATTTCTTAGAATTCCGATGATTCATAGAAAAGAATCGTTCAAAAACGAAAATTCGATTTAAATTGAGTATTTTTCAAATGATTTTTTTTTCGAATAAATTCATCAGATTTATTAGCTAAATATATTTATAGATTCCTCAGACAATTTTAAGGAGGAAACTTTATTTAATGAGGAATTATGGGAGCTAGATTTCATAACTGATTAGGGGTAAATAAAGTCCGCTTTTATATATAAAATACTGGTCATTCACAACGACCAAAAATGAACGTTCATGTAATTTCGCGAAATTTCATGAACGTTCCTGAAAAAAAAAATAATTTTTATCTTATAACTTCGAAAAGTTATAATGGAACAATATTTACAGTATTGACAAAAAGAAAGAGAACGGCATGAATTTTTTATTTATATTAATTTTAAAAAGTCGTCCTTTTTGAATGGATCAACATTTTGAAATAATTTTTTTTTTATTTAAAAAAAAAATTTTTGATAAATATTTTAAGGCTACCAACAATTCAATTTCCAAAAAAAAAGGTGTCTATGATTAAAAATACTCAAAAATATTTTCCATTATGGTCCAATGGTTCGAGTCTCACATGAAGGATATGGAATTTTGAATTAATTAGAGAAACTAGTTGATTCAAGGTCCTGATACAGATCTGGTCTGTTACTTCTAACACAAAAAGGTTTCACAATGAAAGTTTAGTAAAAAAAAAGTATTAAAATTTCATGACACAAAAACGTGATGAAACTATTTAGAAAAAGATAAACTACGCGTATCCTTAAAAATTATCCTTATCGAAAAGAATAATAACGAAAAATAGAATGTTAAAATAGTGGGACGAGCTTTGAGACAAAAATCGGAATCGGAATAAAAGTATACTAGAAGTTGTCGAGAGTTTAAAAAATATATCTTAACTTATATTTACTTTGAAATTTTTTTTTAATTTCAAAGAATAATTCATAAATTTTAAAGAAATAATTAAATGTTGTTGTACGAACGTTCATGAAAGTTCATGAAAACCAAGAACGTTCACGAATGTTCATGAACGTTCATCTTTGGTTGTTGTGAATGACCAGTATTGTATATATATAAGATAATTAAAATATTCGATTGATAGTTATCATCAAATTTTTTCTAAAAAAACTTGCATTTCGAGCTGGTTTAATTATATGATTTTATTTTTAGGAAAGAGATAATGTTGGAAAACTTCTTGAAGAGTCGATTGAAGAAAAAGTCAAAGAAATAGATAATTTGAACAAGGAACTGGAAAACAACCAAAAAGTTTGAACAAAAATATATTAGGAAAAAATCAAGATTTATTAAATAATTTTATTTATTTAAGGAATTAAATAGTCAACTAAGTAGCATAATGCAACAAATTAACTATTTAGAGGGTACCGAAGATGAGATTAGAGATGCATTGTCTCAAGCTCGTAATGAATTGCGTGATCGAATCAAAAAGAATCATCAAGCAACGCGAAAAGCAATGAAAGAAATGCATGAAGATAGACGTGAATCGAAACTATTCGATTTTAATGTAAAACAAAAGGAACTAGAATGGCTTATTGGTATGTACACTGATTCGCCAGATGAAACAAATAAAATAAAGGCAAAACAATCTGCACTCGAGGCTGAAATTGAACAATGGTTATTTAAATTTGAGAATGATTGTATTGACCAGGAAAAAGAAATTGACGACAGAGAAGCCGAAGAGGAAAATTTGATTGTTTCAATGGAACAAGAAGAAGAAGATAATGCACTTAAGTCAATCAAACAGGAACAATTTGAACTTTTACAAGAAAAAAAAAATTTAATAGAGAATTTCGAGGAGATTAAAAACAAAATTATTCAGAGAATGTTAGTTATTTATTTTTCATTCTTAACAAAAAAATTTAAATTTAAATGAAATCTTTTTCAAGTGAAAAAATATCCGAAGAAAAACTTATTATGGAAGGTGAAAAGGAAAAATTTGATCAAAATATTCAAATGGATATTGAAAAACAAAAGCAAAAGCTTGTTGAAATTTTGGTAAATTTTCTTAATCTAAATTAATTTTTTTTTACTTGAATTCGAATTGAAGTTTTATAAAATTTTAGGAAGCTGAAAAACAAGCCAAAGAAGAAATTAAAAAAGAGCTCGAAAACTATAAACAAGCTTTATTTCTTAGACGTGATAAGAACTTAGCTTTAAAAAGCAATCTTTCATTTTTGAATCATTCTCAACAAATAACTAAACCGTATGTTTTTTCGTACGTAATGCACTGGCCTATTGAGTTGTTTGGAAGGTAATTATTAATTTTTTTTCTTACAATATAAATTAAAGATTTAATTTTTATTTGTTGATAGACCGTTTGATCAGGATAAAATGAAAAAGTCGAAGCCCAAAAAATGAAATTGTTAAAAATAAAAAAATTTAAATTTTTAACATTTTTATAAATATATTTATTATTAACTCCTTGTGTATTTAATGTTTTGCCAAAGAAACTTTCATTTTCAAAATATGATTGATGAAAAAATAAACTTTTTTTTTCTTTCAATTTTCCAAAAAGAAAAAACTGAAAAATGTTAATATTCAAATAAAATTTGCAATGATCAAAAGTTAAAAAGCATATTACAACCAATATAGGTAATTTTAAAGAAAAAGATCCTGAAAATATTAGCTGATACTGTAATAACAAATAAATAAATTTTTTTATATTTGACTTTTTCCATATTTGAGTCTTATCCCAATACCGTCAGTTGATACTGAATGTATCAATCTTCAAAAATTATTGTTTGATGTGATAGCACCTAATAATCCGCATCATATTGGCATTCAAAAAGCAAAAAACTTTTGGCAATATTTTATAGACACTTTTTTTGAAGGTCAATTTACAATAAGAATATGAAATAACTTGGACAAGAATTATGAACGAACAAATAATCGCGTTGAAGGTGATAATAATAAAATGAAGCTTTGCTGTGATGCCGCAAATCCAAACGGTTCGGCTTTTACAAGAATGCTAAAGCACAATAAAAATCGCCAGATCAACAAAAAATAGATGCTAATTTTAAGCAACTAAAAAAATTATTAAACGATGGTAGCATAACTCAAAAAATCTGAACCAAACCAAATAGAAGATCTTTATGAATTCGAACCTAAGAAAAAATATGTTGAAAATTTGGAGGATAGTGATGAGTCTGGTGTAACTGATGATGAGAATCAATGCTGAACTTTGTTCAGCAATCATTTATCTATATATAAACAAAATTAAAAGACGGCTTACACGATTTTTCGTTTCACGAAAAACCCTAGTTTTGGCTTTTTCATTCTTTTTGATCAATTTTTTATTGTTCTTCATTTTTTGCCTCACTCAACTAGGACAATTTTTTATGCGGAAAACGAATTTGAAAAGGAAATTTTGAAAAGGGTTGGGACGAACCTTTAAAATTACATTGAAACTTAAAAAAAGAAAAATCTTCAAATTCAATAAGCTAAAAAGACGAAAATGATGAAAAACATAATTATCTTTGATTTAAGACCACGCTTGCCAAAATCTAAGGCAGTTTACCTATCATTACACCTTATTTAGCTAAGATTACCAAAAATTTGCCAAATACCGTATCCGC
>NTPY01000700.1:440714-484794 GCA_002922825.1 Brachionus calyciflorus
ATCAAATGAAATAAAACATTTTTGAGTTTTTTTTTATTTTTTAGACGTATTTTTTACTATTTACGTAATTGTAGACTAAGAAAAAATTATTTTTGTACTTTTAAATATTTTTAATGTAGTTCCTGTAGAGGATGTACTTTTTTTACACGGTACACCTCGAAGAGTGGTCGGATAAGCGACCTTTTATAAATAAATAAATAAAAAAAATAAAAAAATGATTTATTTGAAATTATTGATTAATTTTATATATTTTATCAAAATAAGAGAAAAATAAACAAGAAATATTGTTAATTATGTAACTAGTAAATTAAACATTTTTACGATAAATATCCATATCTTTGGATAAAAAATAAAAATTGAGTGCACCTTTTGATAAATATTCAGCATACTTACAAACAAAAACACCACAAACATAGTTATTATTTTGAGTTAGTATATTTTTTGCATAGCTTATACACCAATTTTCAGGGAACTAGTACAAGTAACGTATTTGCTCTATTTTAACGACATGTCGCTAAATTATTTACCGACATGTCGTTATAGAATCTTTTACATGTTATAAAACCCTGTCGTTAAACCCGAATACCCAACTTTAACGACATGTCGTTAAAATCGAGCAATTACGTTAGTATATTGCAAATAGTTTGTTTCTAAAAAAGCTTCGATATTTTCTAGTAAATTTTTGTAAGACTTGAGAAAAGAATCATAAATTTTTGCACTACATTTTTTTATATCGATGCACGAGGCACAAGAGAAATTTTAGTCAAATCAAGAGAGGTCATTTCAAGTTTCAATTTTTTTTTAATTTAAAGTTACCAATTTCGATTATTTTCTAAGTTTATGTACTCAATTATTGTCAATTAAATATATGAAATCAAAGTATTTTTTTGCGGGTTCTAAAAAGAGATTGACTAAGATTAAATCATTCTTGTTGAAGGAATTGCAATAATTTCAATTAAGCAATCTAAAACAATATCACTTCTTGGCAATGTAAAAGATGGTCATATTGTATGAATTGGAATTATAATGTTAGTTTTAGCAACGAAGTTTTAAAATATGATCCGAGAGTTTTCAATTACAGAAGAGCCGATTTCTTGGGAATATCAGTCGAACTTGACAAGAAAAATTGGTCAGAGATTTTTGCCAACAAAAGTACTAACGAGATGTACGAAGCATTTTTGACTGAATATAATCAAATTTGCGAGAAATTTGTTCCACTTTTAAGTAATTCGAAGTAGACCAAAATGGATGACTGGTAATCTGCAAAAAGCAAGTAAAGAAAAAAACAAAGCTTGGCTTAGGTGCAAAAACACCAATTTCAAAAATACAAAGTATCTTGACGAGTACCACCTAATTAGAAGAGATTGTTCAAATCAAAAGACAATTAAACGTTTCGAACGTGACCTAGCCTGTTATGCAAAAAAAGAACCGAAATTGATTTACAATTATATTAACAAGAAACGAAAAGTCAAGTGGAGTTTAACAACTATCAAAGCGAATGGCAAAATATTGAATTATCGTAAAGAAATTACTGATTATATAAACGGTTATTTCAGCTCAGTTTTTACAACGCTTGAGCCAATTGAGATTTTACCGAGTTTTTCGAAGCGTACTGACAAGCATTTTGTTTTGAATCCGTTTTTATGTTTCAATACGTCGAATTTAAGCAAATTTTAAAAGAATCTGATAAATCCGAAAGTCCAGATAAAGTCAACCCGTTGGTACTAAAAAATTGTTCTGATGCTTTTTCAAAACCGATCTCAAAAATATTTATCAAGTCATTTATGGACGGCGTATTACCAGATAGCTGGAAGATTGGCAATATAACACCGTTACACAAAGGCGGATCAAAGACCGAGGCGAAAAATTTTAGACCAGTTTCGTTGATTTCAATTATTGGAAAGATAATGGAAAAAATTATTAGAGACGAATTGATGTTGTATTTTAATGGACAATAAACTTATTAGTGAGAAACAGCAAGAATTCGTTTCTAGTAAATCATGCACGACCAATCTTATAGAATTTATGGATATGGTAACATTGGGAATTGAGAGTGATAAGAATGTAGACGTCTTGTATACAGATTTTTCCAAAGCTTTCGACAAAGTCGCTCATCAAAAACTTTTAATTAAACTACAAGCTAATGGTATTGTTGGCGAGACACTGGTATGGATTAGAAACTTTCTCTTAGGCCGTAGTCAACGCGTTGTTCTTGGTGATGTAGCATCTGATTGGAAAGAGTTCTCCATCGGTGTTCCACAAGGATCTGTTTTGGGACCGATTTTGTTTGTTATTTATATTAACGATCTCTTGGAGAGTATTCAAAGTATCATGTGCCGATGATTTGAATCTATTAGGTATTTTTAATCGTGACATGTTATTGTCATATTTATTACAACAAGACTTAAATTTACTGATTGAATGGTCAAGGATATGCTCTATGGAACTTAATCAACTAAAGTGTATAACCATGTATCATGGCAAAAATCGAACCAAGTTTGGATATCAATTAACAGACTCTAATGTTACACACACACTTAGTGAATCGAATTTAGTAAGAGACCTTGGTGTTTTGATTTCAAGCGACTTAAAATGGTATAGACAATGCTCGACTGCTGCTGCTAAAGCCAATAGTTTACTTGGACAAATAAAAAACTCATTTTCGTACTTGGACCGGGAAACAATTGTACCACTATACACATCCTTAGTCAGGCCTCACTTAGATTACGCTACAAGTGTGTGGTCTCCTTCACTCAAGACTGATATAGACATTTTGGAAAGGGTCCAAAGAAACGAAATTGCGACGAAATTGGTGAGCTCAATCAGAGATTTTTCTTATATGGACCGACTGAAGGCTTTGAATTTGTCTAAGGCTTTGAGTCTCGAGGACAGAAGGCTAAGAGGAGATTTAATACAAATGTTTAAAATTGCAAATCGTTTCGAAAATGTAAAACAAATAAAAGGGGTAAATTTTGCAAATAGGCTATCGCTAAATTTGAGAAGGCAAAACGATATGAGATTAGTTAGAGAAATCAACAAAAGAGGAAATTGTCGTTATTATTTTCTATCAAATCGAGTTGTAAAAGTCTGGAACGAACTATCAATGAATGCAATCAAGTCAAGAAAAGTAAACGGGTTTAAAGCCAGAATTGACGAAAAAGTTTTCAGAATTAAGAGTCGCAGCGACTGCAATGGCTCATCTAGGGCTAAGCGTGTAAATGCGCTGGTATAGACTTCGGTCTTTACTGCAGTAACACTACTACTACTACTACTACTACTACTACTACTACTAAGATTAGTTAAAAAAATTGCAATACTTGCAAGTGTGGAAAAAACGACTAATTAGTATTAAAATTAATTTTTACACAATGAATAAATAATTATTTGACACCTCAAATCAGCAAATTACCGCTATATATTATGTATAGGAGGAGATTTTAAAAAAGTGGAAAAAAGCGACGTTGCCAAAAAAAAGCTTTTTTTTTATTGTCCTGCTTTGAATTGTTTTTGTTTCTTAAAAAAACATGTTTTAAAATGTATTGTGTTGATTTGTTTCTGTTCTGTGTCGATTTTGTTTCTGTTCTGTGTTTTTTTTGTTTCTGTTCTGTGTTTTTTTTGTTACGGTTCTGTGTCGGTTTTGTGTATGCTCTGTTTAAACATTGTGTATGTTTTCGTTAACTTTGTTTCGGATTTTACTGTACATTGAAACTTAAAAAAAGAAAAATCTTCAAATTCAATAAGCTAAAAAGAGAAGCTTGGTATTTCACATTATTATATTAAAGGGGAATAAAATAATAAATTTTTTTCTTTGTCTTAATTTTCCTTACAATGAAAATGCTGATCAAATAAACTAGTGACAGTGTCACTTGTTAAACAACAATCTGGAAAGAAAATATTTATACTAGACAAAATGTGAGATGATAAGCTTTAAAATGATATATAGAACTTGCATGAAATGAAAAATCGTGAAACCCGTCCTTTGAAATTTAACTGGAATGACTTTGAAAATTTTGACTGAATTACAAATATAAGTTATTTACAAATATGCTAGAAAAGTAAAATGCTCTATGCCATTTACGATTTATGACGTCATGTTACGAAATCTCAAATGTTAAACTCCAAAAAGATTTTATCAAAAACATTTTTCTCACTAAATTTGCGACAATCTTTTGTTCAATTATTTTATATCATTTATTTCAGTAAATTTCAATAATTACGAGGGACGAAAATTTTTAAATTAAAAAATATGCTTTATTTCAAAATAAATTAAATAAGTTAGTTTAAAAAAAATAAAAATAATAATTTTAAAAAGTTTTTTAGTGAAATTTTTTATCGATTGTTACTAAAAACTTACAAAAAATAAACATATCTTTATATATATATTTATATAAAAAAAAGAACTAAAATCAATTATCTGCTCAATTAAAAAAAATAATAAATATAATCTACTATTATATTAGCCATATTAATTGGTTTGCACAGGGTTCCAATTCATTTATATAAAAAAAAATTAACGCTTTCGAAAGTAAAAAAAATCAACAAAATTTTAACCAAAAATTATTTTATTCTCGTTTATGACCAAATACGCAATAGCCAAAAATGCAAAACATAATATGTATTTTGTACGTCCCTTTAAAAATGAAAATAATAAATCGACTTTATTTTCAATTTTTTCTTTAGATTCCGAGTTTTTATTCCCATTTGAAATTAGTATACTCTTTTTCGGATTTTTAAACGATTTTTCGTTTTTATGACACTCGTTGTTTTTACCATTTTCGGTACCATTTTTAGGCAAACTTTTATTAACTTGTGTATCTTGATTCGATTTTTTTTTCTCTAAATTTCCATTTTTAATCGTTTTTTTGACTTGTTGATTAATGTTATTGACCATATTAGTGTTTTCAATAGTTTTATAATTCGAAGGCTTAACTGAATTAGGCTCTACTGAATCTGCAATTTTTTGAATTTCTAAATTCGAGTCTATCTTTAAATTTTTTGCTTGATTTTCAGTTATTTTATGCTCTTTATTATAAGATATTTTTCCATTTGACTTTTTTTTTGGAGACCCAAATGTTATGTCGTTTTTGACATGATTATTTCTAGGTGAAGATTTAGCTATTGGTTTTGGAATGTTTTGAATATTTAATGGAATGCCCTCTGCAACGACTTTGCTATAAGTCATTTTTGAATTTGAATCATTTGTTTCTGATGTTAAAAATTGGTCATCATGTAACTGTTCGTTGATTGTTTCATTAATTATTTGTTTAGATTGGGTTAAATCATTCGCGATATTTTTATCAATCAACTCATTTGATTCTTGAGCAGAATTTTTTAACTCATAATATATTTTTCCGTTTTCAACTTTTTCAAAGGTATTCTGGAATTCTTCTAAACTTTCATTGCAATCATTTTTGAAATCACAAGAAACCTCATCTTTTTTGTCATTTGGAATTTCTTCAACTTCATTTTCAATTGATTTATTAAAATCGGTGTTTTTTAGTCTTTCATCGTTCAAAATAGGTTCAAGGCTATTATTTAAATTTTCATTTTGTTCTTCGTCATTATTCTCGTCTATTTTATCATCTAGATTATTTAATGGCTCTGTTTGGATTTCGTCTAGAGTATCATTTATTTCGGTTATTACAGTCGAATTTTCAATTGATTCAGAGCATGAATCATTATCTAATGATTCGTTATCTTGTAAAATTAAATCATCACTGGGTATAACTTGATCTAAAGAATTATCTTCAGAATTATTCGATAATTCATGAATAGCCGGTGTACTCTCTGGCACTATTTGGTCAAATTCTTTGTCATTTAAAGAAATTTTTTCATTTTTTGCTCCTTCTTCAACTGGCACAAATAGTTCTTTAGCGTTAAAACAGTCGACATTTTCTAATGAAACTGATTCTTCGGGAAGACTTTCAAACTCAAAAATTTGTTTTTCAACCATTTTAACTGAATCAGTCTCCTCAAATATCTCAGTTTCGTAGATCTTTTCACTCTCATCAGAAAAAATGATATCCTGAATTTCATCTTTAACTTCTTTATCATCTGAACATAGACTTGAACTTTTAAGAGGTAAATCATTCTCTTGATCTAAAACCTTCGTTTCGTTAAATCCATTCTCATCAAAAATGATATTTTTCTCTTCCTGAATTTCACTTTCAATTTCTTTTTCATCTGAACATAAATTTGAATTAATAAGAGGCAAATCATTTTTTTGTTCTAAAACCTCCGTTTCATTTAATTTACTCTCATCAAAAATTATACTTTTTTCTTTCTGAATTTCACCTTCAATTTCTTTATCATCTGAACATTGATTTGAATTAATAAGAGGCAAACCATTTTCTTGGTCTAAAACTTTCATATAATTTAATTCAGTCTCATCAATTAAAATAAAATCAACGGAATAGTCTGTATTTATTTTATCATTTATTTCCTCCTTTAATTCAGTTACAAATGATTCAGGATTTTTCACCTCAACTAACGAATCCATATTTTCATCAATTGGCATGCCATCAGTATGTTCATTAGTTTTGTTTAAATTGATGAAATCTATATTGGGAACATCAGATTCTTTAACTTCATCAAAAAACTGTTCATTCATCTCTTTTAATTCTTCTAAAGGATTATCGATAACTTGACTTTCAGTTTGATAAACTTGGTCATTTAAAGTTTCAATGTTTGATTCAGTTTTTGGCTCAAAATTATCAGCTATAATTTCTTCATGTGTTGAATCATTTGTTTGTTCAGTCTCTATTTCTTGAATTTGATTATAATCTTTTTCAGGTATAATTTTCTCTTTCTCTGATTGATCATCATTTATTTTATCAGTACTTAAACAAGATTCCTCAGTTTTAACTTCAATAACATTCACAGTATCAACTATTTCATCTTTTAAATGTTGATTTTTTAAAATTTCACTTTCATTTTGATTGACCATATCCTCACTTTCATTTAAGGAATCTAGTGATTTAGTAAAATCATGTTTGGTTAAGTCACTTAAAGTACCAACTGAAGCTGAATTAATTTTATTCATTAATTCAACTATGGAATCCGTTTGGCTTTCATTCGAAAACGAATCTTTAAAATTTATGCTATTCGATTTAAATTCCAAATTAGACCTATCAAAGTTGTCTCTAGTTTCGTTTAAGAAAATAGTAGAACCACGTTGAGCTATATTATTTAAGGAATGACTAATCAATGGACTAGAACTTTGGTCGGATATTATACGCTCAAGGCTACAATTAAGATCATGGTCAAATATTAAACTCGACGATGTCTTTGAGTCTGAGTCAAGACTATTTTTAGATAATTTAAATTCAGATTTAACTAAGTCTAAATTTTCACTGCTACCATTAATTAATTCATGATTACTTTGTATAATATTTTGAAAAAAATTGTTCGAATTTTTTGAACAATTCAAATTTTCAGAACTTTTAATTGGAGTTTTCACTGTTGTTTTAGTTATAAAATTATACTCATAGTCATGTCTTATTAAAAATAAAAGACCAAGAAGAATTTTATGATTACCATTGGCCAATTCAATTGGACTAATACCGACACATTTGACTTTACGATCGATTTCCATAAAATTAATACACGTTTGATAATTTTTAATTTTATGTAAACGAGTATTTAATTTTTCTTTAATTAAATAGTCATTGCCTAATTTGTATAAAATTTCTAAAAAATATAAAATTTTCCGACTATCGTCAAAATAGACAAACAAGTTATCTATACGGATATTTGAACAATTTTCGTCTAAGTGTCTATTTATCCAAAGAACGTATTCTTTGGTTTCTTCAAAATTTTGATTATTTTTAGATTTTAGAAATTTTTCATCAGTTCGAACTGATTGATACCATGAAATTAAATGGGCATAATTTATCGATCCCGAAATAGGATTTTCATTTTTTGGCTTGGTTATTTTATTTAAACCACGATTAGTTAAATTAGTTTGAGCTTGTTTTCGTGTACATCGTTGACATTGAATTTTTCGTTTAGGTCTTATATCATTCGTTTCATCAGATTTAAACATTATATATCACCAAGCGAAATTTTGTTTGAAAATAAAAAAAAAGCTAAGATTGAAAATTTCAGAACCCTACATTGGGTTTCGTCTATAAGAAGTCTATTTATTTTTATGAATTTGGATATCAATCATAAAAATTTATTATCTAAAATTTAAAAGAACATTTTTAATCGTGCATTTTATGGCTACTTGGATTATTAGTAAAAAAAAAGCATCCGGTTGTCAATATTTTATTATAACTAATTTTAAATGTATTTAATAATATTGAAAAATTTTAAATTGGATACCAGTCAGATGACCTTGGTCTTAATATTTTAAGGTCCTTTAAATATCTTAATTAAATGAAATTAAATATTTTCATCAAAAATTTTTCAACTCAAAATCAATTTTATTAAAGTTATTCAATATGATTTGATTTTGCATAATTTTAGTTAAAAAGTAAAATCAGAATTTATGTGGTAGTGAAATAATTTCAATCTACAAACAATTCTGTTTAATTTTCCTAATTTTTCGAAAATGAAAAAAGTGCCTTATGGATTGTCCTGATGTCTCACTATAGCGACTCGAGGTAATATTTAATCTTCAAATAAAAGACCATTCGATTATGGTACATCAAATAAAGGTAGAGTCTTACTACCCAATTCAAGAATTTTTTGATGGAGAAAAATGATAATTTTTTCGGAACCCTTATTTTAAGTCACCACGACTCACAAGCCTGATAATTTTTAATCAGTCCCATTTGGTGGCGAATGGTTGCGCCCATCTATAGTTAAAATGCGCTGTATGTAACGCACCAGATTAGCTTATTGTTTCTATGCAAGTCGATTACGAACAATTTTTTTTTTTAAATAATTTTGCATTTAACATCTAACGATGTTAGAAAATTTCTTCACCTTGTGAGAATTCTACCTTAGACCATTCGCTCTAAAATAATCGACTTGCACCACTCGGCTATGTACTCTAAGCTACCGTAAACACTTGCCTATTATTCCAGAAATAAATCTGAATATTTATTCCGCTGAAAAAATCAAAAAAATGAATATCCATTAGCATTGAGTTTTTTTTCGGTTCTTAGAGAGAAAATGTTGCTATTCCTATTGCACATTTAAATTCCATTTTTGAGGTTTTTTATTCTCTCAACAACCTTAATCAACAAGACCCTGAAAAATTCACAAAAAATAAATCTATTTTTAATCTTGATTTTTCCTTAAAGTGTAATTTTTTATATTAAACTCTAATCTTTTAATTTTACAAAGGTTCTCTCATTTAGACACTTTTTCTGGCAAAAATTACCATCTTTTTATTTTGTCTTGACTTTATGAGAATTAGTTAAAAAAAAAGGGAACACGTGCCTCACAAATTGAAAAAAGAATTAATTTGCTTTTAACCTAAAGAAAATTGATTTAAATTTTTTATATATTTGGGATTAAAATTTTTTAAATAAAAAATAGGAAAAGATTGAATTGATCTATTTATTTTTTCGACTTAATTAGATAAAGATTGTGACTAAAATAGAAAAAAAATATTGCCTAGAACAAAATCTTAATTATACCTAAACTTAAGTATTTAATAGTTTTGAACTTATTTTTTAATATAAATAATATTTTTTTTTATAACTTAATACAAAAGAAACAATCGCAAAACGCTGGCACTTGAACTAAATTTTCCAAATAAAATTTGTTTTTTTGTTATTCTTGTTATTGTTTTTGTTAGGCTAGGATACAAATGAACAATTATATATTTATCAATTTGTAAAAGAAAAAGAAAATATAACAAAACAAAGCTGGTGATTTAAATTTTTAGAGATAGAATTTTTTTTTTGTAAAAAAAAAATTTAATTCTTTTAAAATTTTCAATTTTAGAAATAAAAAACCATTTAATCTTAACTCAAATATTTGAGTTAGATAAATCAAAAAAAAAAAATCCAAGAAATAATAATAAAATTTTTCAAAAAGTTTTAAAGGCAACATGCGCCTTTACAAAAAACTTCAATTCGTCTCTAAATTGGTTATCTTATGTTTGTTAAGAAATAGAATGTTAGAAAAAAAGAAAAAACATAAAAATACGAGATCAAACAAAAAAGAAAGTATGATGTACTTTTTTTTTTACTTTGTAACATAGACATTTTATAATAAAACCCCTAATTTAGATTTGTTTAAAATTTAAAAAAAAATATTTTTTACATATAAAAAAATCAATAATTAAGGTGCATATTAAACAGCTCCTTCAGTAAATAATCATTATATCTTAGCATTTAGGCAAATAATTTAAATTTTAAATACTTTTTAAATATTAGTTCTTCGAAATGATTTTTTTAAAGAAAAATCGTATGATTAGATCCTTGTTTAGTCAGTTCATTGTTGGTACATTATACTTGTTAAGATGAGATTTGAAAAAAAAGTGGAAAACTAAAGATAATATTTAAATCACATAATAAGATTTTTTTTAATGTTTAAAATATTCATAAATTAAAAAAAAATTTCGATCTTATACTTAAATAAGAAATTTAAAGGATTACTTCAAGAAAAAAATTTTTTATTATATTGTTTAAAGTGACTTAATCGAACTATCAAGTTAAATTACATTAATTATTCTTGAGGATTATTTTTTTAAAAAATTTTTACTTTGATTTTTAAAATTGACTTTTTGGGGTTTTAAGCCTCATTTTGTTAATTTCACTAGTAGTGTTAATAGGGCATAGCTTTTCGCCAGTAGATAATTAATTAATAGATAAAATATTTTTTTAAGTAGATTTTTATTTTTTTCTAGGAGATATTTGTCTATCATAATGGTTTTGATATCATTATGAGTTTGTTTCCTTATTGTATCTTAAATATTAAAAAGGTGACGGCGAAAGTGGAAAATCGTATTTTTAGATGATTTTTAAGCATAAATCAGGCACGCCAAATTAATTGCTTAAAATTTGCCTAGTTTCATAAATTTTTTTAGAATGCAAATCCCTTTACCATGAAATTTTAGAAATTAAAATGTAAGCAAAATAAGTCAAAATTGTTCAAAAGATCCGTAAAAAAATTTTTAAATTAATTTTTTTAAATTGATTAAATTTTAGAGAAGGATTTTATCTTTAAAAAAAAAAATATCTACTTTTTAAAATTATTTTTCCTTTATTCCATTAAAATTAATTATTCACAATTTACGTAAATTATCTACTACCGTATTTCCTTGCTGCGAAGTGCATGCTCTTAAACCCGAAAACTAAAATTTATCCAAAGCATCATCGCCAATCCCTCCCATGTTATAGTATTGAAATTAGGTCCATGGGACAAAATTTAGTTTTCGATTTTTAACTGAGCATTAATGATTAATTTTTTAATTTAAACTCAACGTTTAAAGACAAAAATCTTTATCTTATTTCCGAAATTTGAATTTAAGTGCAGGGATTAAATCTTAAAAAAATTTAAAAAATTTTAAATTAAAAAATATTAATTTTATTTTCAATTAAATAAAATTTGGTTTTTTAGTTCCGGGTCAAAAAAAAGTTTTTATTCTTAAGTCGAATCATTTTCCAATTGATTTTGAATTAGAAAATTAAACTTTATTCTTTTATTTGAGTTTTTTTTTGAAAAAAAAAACAACTCTATAGAATAATTTATTTGATGTACTAGTATATTCTTAATTTTGGGTAAATACGGTAGAAAATGGAAAATGTGCCCCTAGTTTTAACACAACAATTTGTATTTTCAAAACAACAACAAAAAAGTAACACAAAAATTTAAAAAAAAAACAAAATTTTCAATTTTTTGTCATAAAAATTTACTAATTGTTTGTTTTAAACATCAATTTTGAAAATTCGTTTTATTTAAGCAAGTAGACCTTAAAAGTTTTTTATGCTTAAAATGTACGAAGATCATCCAGAGCCGAAGGCTCAATATTTTGATTTTTTAAAGTTTGGGAAATTCTATAATATAATTTATGCATTCTTGTTATAGCATAAAATGTGCGAAGATAATTAAATTAAGTTAAGCTCATATACAAGTCAAACAAACTTATAGATTTGTTCTTTCTAAATGTCTAAATGGTTTTAAATTTAAATTTAGACTCTTGCAATTTTTTATGGAAATTTTTGTAAAACTGTTTAATTACTCATATACTCATATGTTTTTAAACAAATAAATCTTATAAAAGAATAATTTCCTCATAAATACCTATTTAAAATTTACCATTTAATTCTTCAAATGGCGTTATTAGAAATATAAACAACCTCAGCTAAGTTTATTACAAGTATCACATCTAAATATAAAATCCTAATAGTTGAAAAATATTTTCAAAAAGTGATTTGTTGTTAAAAATAATTCTCTAATGAATGGTTAAAACCAGCGATATTAAACTGTTAATCAATTCTTTTATCGAGTATTTGATTGTAAACTAAGACAAATCGTCTTTGTATCACAAGTAGTTTCTTATCTTAATTTATAGCTATATTTTTATATAGTAGTTTTAATGGTTTTGAAAATTCAATTTTTGGATCATGATTTATACTGTCACTTTTTTCCATCAAAAATTGTATACAAAAGCAGAATTTTACCATGGTACAAAATCGAAATTTTCGTATTTATATCGGGGAAAAAATGAAGGCTTACGGTAATGCTATTCTTAAAAGCGTTTTAAATAATCATTTGAAAAAAGAAATTGGTGGTATTTAATGTTTGGGGTGAAAATCGTGAAAATTTAAAAGAGTCTATCATAGATTAAGAATTAATAATAGAGTCAAAGAAGAAAAACATTAAAGTTTCTACTGATGGATGAAAAACGTATTCAACACATGTTTTTCATCCAATGGCACACAGATTTGCCCTAACCACACTTTTTTATGCTGTTTTAAAATCTGAAACTCTAAACAAAATGCAGTTATATATTTTTGGTCTAACTATTTTAAAAATCTAACGTAACGAAATGCTTAAAAGTAATTCAGATATATATTTTTGTAAATACCGTAAAACCTTGTTTATAAGCGCACCCCCAGACCATTATTTTTTCAGAAGAACAGTCATCAGAAAAAATTTAATTTTGTGATATTTTTATAGATCACACTAAACTCTACCAGGAATGTCATAATAATAAATTAAATTAATTTGTTTAGATTACGATTTTTCCTTTCAAAGAGGCGATTTTTAGTCGCTTATAAGCAAGGTTTTACGGTATAGTTTTTGAAATAAAGTATCAAACACGAATGTGAACTGAAAAGAAGAAGAATCTTCCTAAGAAAAATAAACCCATTTGTTAAAATTTGTGAAAATATTAACCACTTATTTTCTATGCTAGATGAAAACAGCATTTTGTTTTTGGAAGCCGAAAAATTCCCTTTTCAAAAAATAAAAAAAAAACTAAAATTTGAACTACTTTAAAATTGGTGCCTAATTGAATCCCAAGCAATTAATCAATTTTAGATTATACTTTATAATTTTTTTAAAAATATTAATTTAAAAAAAAAATTAATTAGATAAAACCAAATAAGCGACCTAATATGCATTTATTTCTGTTTATGTTCTTTACTTCTAAATTCAAAAAGAATTCTCTTTAATTTCATTTAAATATTCATGCTGGAATTTTTTTTTAAATTATTACTTTAAATCGAGGATTTTTGAATTGTTTATTAAAACAATTTTATATTTGATTTTATTCAACTTTTTATTAAAATTTAATCATAGAACCAAAAATACCTTTGTTTAGCAAAAATAATTTTCTGATAAGAGACTTGATGTAAATTTAAATTTAAAAAAAAAAGTTTGAAATTAACTTTTACATATCTTTAAAAATGAAATTCAAAATTTTTTTTTTCTTTTAAAATATAGTTACTTGATTTCGTTTAGGTTAAATTACTCAGTATGATTCATTTCAGGATTTTAATTTAAACAGCTATTTCCTAATACCAAATTTTATAAAATATTAATATATTCAAAAAAAAAACGGTTTCGATGATGAATATAATGACGACAATGACGTGACATTTTTAAAAAAATTTTATTTTACATAATAAAAAAACAAAATTTGAAAAACTAATGATGAAATTTCTTTCGGGTTATCACAATAATAGAAAAATTTTTTTTTTTTCCTCAAAAAAAAATTTTTTTTTTTATCAACTTTTTTAATTTGATATAAAAAAAACAAATTTGTTCATAAGAGGACCTTAATTTGATTAATATGATAAACAAGTTGTCTATTTTTTTTTTGATATAAAAAACTGATTCTAATTTAAGTTCACTTAACTTGTAACAGAAAAAAAAATTTTTTAATTTCTAAAAAAATTTCTGTATTTTCTTGAACATGCTTAACATGAGTTTTTTGTTTGTGTCAATTTTGACTTCGAGTAATATTATTTAAAAATTTTAGCTAAAAAAAAAAAGAGATTTCTAGCAATCATAATTTTTTTTGTTGATGAATTATTGAAACAACTAGAAATAAATAGAAATAAGAAACAACAGAAATAAAAACAAAATTGCATGTATGTCACTACCAATAGTTACATAATATACATTGCAATTTCAGTGCGTTTTTTTTCTTTCTTTCTTGTTATTTCGAAATTTAGTTTGCTTTGAAAAATTATTGCAAATTTTATTTAAGATATTCAAATATTAAAAAAATTATATATTCATTTATATTTGAGCACCAGTTTACGTCGATCAAACAACAACAACAAAAAAACAGTTTTTTCAGTTTAATATTCGTCTAGCTTGAAATTTTTTGTCAAAGCAATTCTATTTGTTTAATTTTTCACGAGCTTGAACAAAACAAATAGCCTTAGGTGAAATTTATTGACTTGGAACGATTAATAATAATCACTATCGAATTGCTAACTTGTTGTTTTTAAGGATACTTAATTTTGAATTTTGAATATTTTCGGAATTTTGTATTCGAAAAAAAAGAAGATAACTAATAACACTTTTATGATATGGTTGAAATTTCGTTTAAATTTGATATTAAAATTTTATCTCCTAACTAATTAGATATAAAATGCTAAATATGCCAAAGGATAATCTAAATTCAAAAATTAAATTTTTTTTGTGTGTGGAAAAATCAATTATTTTAATGATATTTTGAATTGATTGTATTTCTTATTTGAAATATAAAAATTGAAAATCTCTTCATAAAAAATCATCTTCTCATTTTAAATATTTGGAAGATTTTTTTTTTTCCATATTTACTGATATCATTAAAAATTCATTTGTAAAAATATTTCATTTCCTTTTTTCTTTTTTGAAATATTAACTAGAGTTACTTCCGATTTCGATGGTTAGTTTTGTTATTTTGATTTAAATATTTTTTGAATAAAAAAATTATGGACTTTTTTTCTCTGAAGTTTATGATAAAATTTTGAAATTTGATTATCGGAGTTTGTTCATGTGTAAAAATTAGCTTCAGCGATTCTTTTTAAAATGCAACGACAATCGTTAATCATGAATGTTTGATGACATTTATTTCCAAAAATTTCAAATTGTAAGATTAATAAGCTTTGTTTATTAAGATTAAAAAGACAACAAAAAAAAGGGACTTACGTATTTATGAGAAATTAGTAAATTTCAAAATTAGTATATCTCATTAAAACTAGAAGTGACAGACAGCTTCTAAAACTTTTAGATAAAAATTCTGAATTTAAATAACTGTTAAATTATGAGGAAGAGTTTCGTAAATTGATCATTATTAAAAATTTTATCCAAGTTATTAAAAAAAAATTCCGAGAAATAAATTTTTTCATATTTGCAAATTGAAAAAATAAATTTGCCATAAAAAAGCGTAAAAAAACGATTTTTTACAGGTTAAAAATCAGGATACTTGAAAAAATCGCAACCCCGATTTACGATAAACAACGCACCCAACTATTTTCAAACTTTTAAGATAACAGACATAAACTTTTAAGATAAGAAAGAGTCTCAAAAAAGCTTCAAAAGTTAACGACCTGTTTAAAAAATGTCTATACAGAACATACAGAAAACAAAATACATCAAATTTTTCACTATTCTAAAATTATACTTAGCAAATTTTAAAAGTAATTTTTTTGATAATTTTATATTAATTAGAACAGCGCATCCCCTACGCACCCCCACTTTTTTTCACGTCATCTTACTCAGTTTTCAATGCTCTATCTGAATTAAAATTTGCTAAGTATAATTTTAGAATAGTGAAAAATAGAGAAACCGCACCAGGGTGCGTTGTTTAATAGTTAGTGTTAAATCGGGTGTGCGCTTTTTTCAAGGATCCAAAAGCATGAGAAAACTGTAAAAATGGGGAATTTAAAATTTTTTTTTCGAAAACTTTCGTAAAATATCGAAATTTTGTTCGTCATACCACTCTAAACTTGTTTAAGTATCAAATTTTATACGGAAAGAAGAATAAAATAGAGAATAAAAAGGGAAATGAAGGGAAAAAATGCTAACTAACAAAACGGAGACATCTTAATTCTTGCATTTTATAGCGGATTGAATTTTTTTTATACAACTCAAAATTTCTTTTGTGATTTCGGTTGCTTAGCCTTATCAAAATACGTGGAATATTTTTGTGTATAGTCTTTTTGGTTTATCCTAAAGGATATAGATTACAAAAAATTATGTTTTAAATTTTTTGAATTTTCAATTCTAAAAGACAAAAAGAATTAGTTTTAAAACTTAACGTAAATTAAAAAAACTATCAAAACAACTAAAATAATTGAATAAAATTGCTGTACTTAAACATCCATACTAAGTTTATTCAATGAATTTTATTTTAAAAAAAATGAAAAGTAAATAATTAATGGAATGAAAAAAGTTTGAAAAGAACCACAAAATTGTAGGTAATCTGCACATAGATGTTGATCGATTTTCTTATACTCTTTTTCTTTTTTTTTAATTTACAATTGTCATTTTCACTTTTCTGGAACAATCTTCTACTCTTTGTTCAAAATTGCACTCAACAAGTTTTATATCAAAATCTTCACTTTTAACACAATCATAAACAGAACTACTTGAAATTAAAAACCTATTTTGTCTTGAAGAATTGACATTTTTCATCAACCAAACTAAAGTACATGAACATTCAAGTTTTTCTTTTGTTTTAATAAAAGTATACACTTGATTCTTATGAGGAAATAAATAAAAATAACAAAAGTCCTCGTCGTGAAATTCATAAGCTGATCTAGGATCAATAAGAGCTATTATTAATTCACTTTGATTTTTTATATTTAAGCCTTTAAACCATAAATTGCTTGAACTTTTAAAAAATTCCCCGAAATTTTCCAAAAGCAACAATAAAAAATTTAATCTGGGTAAAAATTTGAACACATTTTCATCGATTGAGTATAATTCTGTCTCCGTAATTATTAATTCTTCCAAATTATTAAACAAATATTTATTTAAAAAACCATTGTCGAGTGTCTGTATGAGACTATAATCAATTTCAAGTCTACGAATAGTTGAATTTAATCGTGTTAAAATGAAATCCGGAAGATTTTTAAATTGAATTTTATTGTAATTATTTAAATTCTTTATTCTTAGCTTTTCAATATTACTATTTTGAAATATTAGAGGGCATATTTTTCCTGGATATAAAACATCTAATAGTATTGTTTTGAACGCTGAAAATACTGGTTTAAAACTAGAGTCAATCAAATCAAAGTTACATTTATATTCGAGTAAGTTTTTAACATCATAATAAACCATAAGACTCGAGTTGGTTAATTCCAAATTGAGACTGCTCGAGTGTAGAGACAAATTTGTGAAAAAATCTAAGGAATTTAAATTTTTAAGGCTCAAAATAGCATCATCCGTAAATGATAAACCATTTAAATTTAATTTATTAGAAAGACTTAATGGTTCTTTTGGATGAAAATTTACATATTTAAATAAACGTGAGGAATTTCCGCTAGAAAAATTTAACTGAAGAAAATCGTCAAAATTTTGACATGTTATGTCTTTAGGTCCAATACAATTACAATAAGATGGAAAGAACGAACAGCTATTAGGCGATGATAAGATCTTATTAGTGAGTAATAAAATTAAGAGTCCCATTATCATTTTTAAGCGCTATTCAATAGGTAGGATTCTACGAATTTAAAAAATTACAGATTATATTTTAATTTAATAGTTTAATTTAAAGACGGTAAGAAATTTTTAAATTTATTTAAATATTTTAGGTTAAGATATTATTAGATGTTTTTTGGTAAATTTTCAATTAAAAGAAGATTTTATCAGTTATTTTCTAAAGGTTATAAAGTTGTATAGCTTGATTTGTGTATTGAAATATAGCTAATGCATATTTTGAATTTAAATGCAACTTTTATCCGTTTAAAAGCTATTTTATAGGATTTTTATTGAGCTACTTAAAATAAAATATTTTAAAGCTTTTTTAAAGATATCTTAAAACATGAAATTTTATAAATTTCGATAAAAAAATTTATAATAGGCTAATAAAAAAAGAATCAGAACTTTTGGAAAAGCTGCTTTCTTTTGTTGTCAGTTCTATTTATATTTTAATGTACAACAGCTTTGAAATGTTTAGAAAAATGAGAATTGATTTTCATAAAGTGTACTGTAAGTGCTTGCCAACGAGAAATACTCTAATGAGAAGCGAACGATAAAAAATCACTGCTCTGATTACCAAGAGTGACATTAAAAAAATTATGAATTAAATTGATCCCGCAATTGCTCTGCTCGTGGATGGGTTTCCTTTAATGTTCTAGACTTTTGTCCAAAATGACTGATCAATATTTCCGTAAAAAAGGGTTAAAAATTTTGCTTCACCTCCTAAACGTTTTATTTCTGGACTTGTATACTATCATGTATTACAGTACTCGCATTATCTACCGATCCTAATGCTTTTTGTTCACAACTCTAACGCTTTATTTTCTCTTTAAAATTGTCTATTATTCCAAGATTGATGATTAGAATTCAACTAGTGTTAGCAATTTTTTTGAACTGGTCTTCAATGCTTTAATTAAGAAAATGGTAATAACTCCCATTTTTTCTCTGTTGTAAAAATTTCAAATTATTTTGATTTATAAAAATATTATTTTAAATTTTAAAATGAATAAAAAGCATAATCCATTCAAATATTTACGCTAAAAATTGTAAATATGAAAAAAAATATTTAAAATAATGTGATAAAAGTATAGACTGATTTCATCAAGCTCTTTCCCATATAAAAAGCTCTTCTCCAACTTAAATCAAATCTAAATTTTAATTTATAATTTCTAAATACTATTTAAATTTTTTTTTTAATTTAAGACATAGCGTTAGTTTACAAAAAAGACTCTACTTTAAAAATAAATTAGCAGCTAAACAAACTTTGGTAATTTATAACTGGCACAATTATTCTAAGTATCTGACTAAAAAACTCTGAATAAAAAGATTTTTTCTCGTGAAAAAAAAAGGAGCCCTTAAGTTATGAAAATAAAAATGGTTAATTAATAAGATGCTAAACAAAACAAAAAAAGTTACATAATTCGAATAGACTTAAGACTTGGTGTCGAATCTAAAGATGCCAATAAAGCGAAAAATACAAACAAAAAAAGTGCCTTCTAATTACAAAATAATTTAATTAATTTTTGACCTTTTACATTAAAAATTAATTACAAAAGATAATTTTTATTTCTTCTCGAAAATATCATTAGTATCAATTTTAAGTCAAATTCAACTCAAATTTCACTATTTCTTTTTCTTTTTTTATCTATCTAGAATATTTCTTTCTAAATTTCTTACCTAAATACACGAGGTTAGCCGTCTTCATAAGTTTTTTGATGAGTTTTGACTATTTAAAACATTTATTTTATTGCTAAAAAAATTTTAATTTTTTAAGTTTGTTTATTTGAGTTAATTAAAATTAAAAAAAAAATTTTATTTCGAATTAAATAAACAAAAAAGTCTAACGCTACATAAGAGAAGAAATAAAAAAAAAACTTAGCTTTTTTTCCTTTACCTGTGTGTGTTGTGTTTTAAATTGAAATTAAAATGTTTAATCAAAATTCTGAAAATGAAGAACAGGATACGTTTAAACACTTAAATAAACCAGTTAAAAAGTCCACTTCGGTCAAAATAGATTCTTCGAGATTTAATTTACATGATATAGAAAGGCCTATTCTGACCGAAAAAGACTTAAGGGAACAATACTCATTTGAAAAACTAGAATCAAATGATGCTCTTAAATCGACAATCAACTATTTGTCTAAATATTATTCGCCAAATAGAGATTGTTTCCTGACATTTTTTTTAGAGCGTGTGCCATTTTTTAAATGGATTTTGGAGTATCAAATAAAAGATAATTTACTTAAAGATGTAATTGCTGGTTTAACAATAGGAATCGTTCATATACCTCAGGGTATGGCCTATTCAATTATGGCTGGTCTACCGGCTGTATATGGTTTATATGTGTCATTTTTCCCAGTGTTAATTTATGTGTTCCTTGGTACCTCACGACATTTATCAATTGGTTCGTTTGCTATTACTTCATTAATGACTTTTTCATGCATAGAGAGGCTTGAGGGTAAATATTATCCTGTAATAGATTCAAATGAATTTGATTCGGTTACGTCTCCAATTGAATTTAATCAGACAACATCGATTCCTTTTGAAATGTCAACGAGTACCATGAATCCAGAGTACTTGTCAAATGATCCAGTCGAAGCCAAAATTCAAATCTCTATGTGTATAACATTTATGACTGGCTTAATACAGGTAAGAATTTAAACATTTTTTTTATATAGAGAATTACTGCAAGGAGGTTTCTTAAATTTTCAACAATTTGCTTTACTAAAATAATTTACAAAATAAATGAATGAATATTACTTTGAAAAAAATGAATCAAATTTTAATTTTTTTAATTTTCAACTCCGTATAAGGAATTGAAATTTAGAAATCTTTTTTTTTTTTAATTTTCAAGGATCTTAGTAATATCACGGACTTAATTATTCAGAAACAAACTTAAATTTTTCTAAAATAAATTAGAATAGAATTCAAGATTTTCCATTGTTGTTTAAAAAATTAAAATTTTAATTTAGATCATATTTGGAATATTACATGGTGGTTTTGTGACTAAATTTTTATCAGATGTAATTGTTACTGGTTTTACAACAGGTGCAGCTATTCATATAATATTAAGTCAAGTGAATACATTGCTCGGTATTTCGACTGGTAAAGTAACTATACCATTTAAAATAATTGGCAATTTGATAGAAATATTCAAGAATATACATCATACAAATTTAGCCACATTTATTGTTGGTTTAGTTTCAATTGTAATATTTGTTTTAGTTCGTGAGCTAATAAATGAAAAGTATAAACAAAAATTAATAATGCCTGTTCCTATAGAGCTTATTTTAGTCATTTTTGGAACTTTATTTGCCTATCTGTTTGATTTTCATGATAAATGGAAGATTAAAATAGTCGGTGATATACCACGTGGTATACCAACACCAAGTCTACCTCCTTTTAAAATAGTTCCTGATATTATTGGCGAGTCAATATCTATAGCAATCGTTTCGTATGCATTGAATTTTTCAATGGCTAAAGTTTTTTCGAAAAAGTATAATTATGAATTAGCATCGAACCAAGAGGCATTTGCTTATGGCATGGGTAACTTGGTAACTTCACTTTTTAAAGGTTTTCCAGCGTGTGTAGCTTTGTCTAGATCTGCGATTTTGGATGGTGTTGGTGGAAAAACTCAAGTGTATGGACTTGTTTCCAGTGTTCTCATGTTGATTGTGTGTCTAGCTCTTGGTCCTTTTTTCAAAACTTTGCCTAATGTAAGACTTAATCATAAAATAAAAATCTAAAAATTTAATTAAAAATTAATTTTTTTTATGAAGGCTGTTTTAGCTGCAATCATTGTAGTAGCTCTTAAAAATATGCTTTTACAAATTACTCAATTCCCTGAAATATTTAGGAGATCAAAATTCGAAGCTGTAAGAATTCTTTTAAGAAACTTTGATAAAAAAATACAAATTAATAAATTATCTTTATCTAGCTCGCTTGGAGTATTACATTTCTAGGGTAAATAATCTTAAAAACTCTAATCTAAAATGATGTTAAATAGCATAAAACCATGCACTACGATGCATTGCAATCAAATTTAAAATTTAATCTGGTAAAAGGAACCTATTTTATTAAAATATTTTTCAAACGGATCTTCAAGTTTTATGCAAACTTAAATAAAAAACCGTAGATCTATCTGCCATTATTAAGATGGATTTGTCACTTTTGTTCTTTCGTCTTTTTTTATTTTAATTTTTTGTTATGCTATGCTGTCAAAAAACTTTAAGAAATTTTTAAGGAAAAAAAAAATTAACTTTGTCACATAGAGTCGAATAAATTCTATCAGAAAAAGCATGAAAAAAAACAAATTTATATCCTGAATGAATATTATTTCGACTTTTAAAGGAGCGTTTTTATTCGCTTATTTGAAAATTTTTACTGTTAAACTCTGAAATTTTTGACTTAATTTAGGGAATTTTGATGGTCCTGTTTATACAAAACTTATGCTGCTTAACATCTCTAATTATGACCATAAGGAAATTTAATTATTTTTCTTTAGAGTTGTAACATTTGATGTTGATATTGGTTTATACATAGGAGTCAGCGTAACTTTAATGCTTGTAATATTTCGATCTCAAAGACCTCGAATGACAGTTCTTGGTAACATTGAATTTACAGACATCTACGAGAGTATAGAAATATGCAAAGAGGCCAAAGAATTACCCGAGATCAAAATATTGCGGTTCGAAGAGTCTATTTATTATGCAAATGTGGATAACTTTAAATATAAAGTCATGAAATATTCTAAAATAGATGTGAATGAAACGTTGAAAAAAATTCATGCTGAAAAGACTGAATATGCTCAAGTTTTGAACGAACAAGAAATTATCAAAGTATTTTTTATCTTTAAATTTTTTTTTAAAGTTTTAAATTTCTTCAAATGTATCTTTTACTTAAAAATAGCGAAGAATACAAATTTTAATGGAAAATAAGGGAATAGATAATTTGGCCTATGCTAATCAAGTCTTGAATTTTTTTTTTCAAATATTTTAGCTAAATACCCATTACCCGTTAAATTAAATAAAAGCGCATGTAAAGCCCAAATTAGATTATTTGCTTAAGAAAAACACTCCCAAACAATTTGTTGTAGTTTAGTTATTTTTTATTATTAGGAAGAAATGGATAAAGATTTGAAAGCAGTAAAAGAAAATGTTGAATCTCATTTAACTCAAATTCGAACTGCGCTCCCAATCAAACATATAATTTTAGATTGTAGTTGTATTAATAATATTGATACCCAAGGTGTAAATGCATTTGTTCAAGTAAGTTATCTTTTTTAAATAAAGATTCGGATAAGCTTAATAATTTTCTTTTGTTCTTTAAGTTATATGAATTGTATAAAGAGATAGGTGTTCAGCTTCATTTCACATTTTGCAAGCGTAAGTTAAATATTTTGAAAGAAACCAACAAAAAGCTATCCTATTAATTAATATATATTTTTTTTAATTTAGCGTGTATATTGAAAATGTTTAGTAAAACAAAGCTTGATCAACGCCTTGATTATGAATTTATCTATCCGACGACACATGATGCTGTTTTACACATATGCCATCGTAAAACCAGTCGAAAAAATACACCAAATACAAGAAAAAAGTCAGTCGAACAAATTTCGATTGAAGATAATATTTTAGTGTAATTAGACTTGTGATTATTTTATTGATATAAGTTTTTTGAATAAAAATAGTTTAGAAAAATTCTTTTTAAAATCCATTTGAAAAAGTCAATACTTAAAAAAACGATATGGCAACTTTTATTTTCTATTTTACATTTTCAAAAATTTTTAATTGCGTAATTATATTTTTTTACAATTCAATTTAATGTTAAATTTTAAAATTGAATTGCGCAATTCGTTTACAAAAAATAAAATAGAAAATAAAAGTTGCCATAAAGAAAATCTGAAATTTGGCATTGGAGAATATTATTTTTATGGTTATTCAAAGACTGAAGTCTAAGATTCTTAAGAAAATCTTATTGTTCGTATATCCTGAACCTAAAAATGAATCAAATCTGAAAATGTTTTCAAGATTTTGCTCCGAAATACCGTAATTCTAAATTCATGCAAAAGAAGCCATAAATTGGACTTCAAAATCGTTTCCGCTTTAATGCATACGTTCAAGTTTTGATGGGCTATCAAAATTTGTAAATTCTACACTAACTCTGCTTTTTAAGTTTAAAAAAGAATGATTTAAATAAAAAAACAGCTTCCATGTTTTAATACACATCTTGTCACTTTTATACGCCAAAATTTCGAAAAATCTAGGTTTTTCCTGAAATTCTCTGAAAATTTCGCAATTTTTCCCTAATATTTTTTTCAGATAAAAAATTTTTAATGATAAAATTGGGAGAAAAATTTATTTGACTTTTTCGAATTTCCGGGAATTTACTAGATTTCTAGAGGACTCATTTACTGGAAATCTATTACAGTACAAATTAAAACTAACTTGTACGCATTTTGTTCTTCAACTCTTCCTTTCCTCTTCCTCTGAAGAAAACATTTAATAAAAACTAATATTTTTTAACGTATTTTTTTGAAACCTTTCCTTTCTCAGGAAAGGAAAGGAAGAGAAGAGGAAGAGTTGAGGAAGAGTCGAGGAAGAGTTGAGGAAGAGGAAAGGAAAAGAAACGTACAAGTTAGTTTTAATTTGTAATGTAATTTCACGATATTTTTTTTTGAAGAATTACGTTGAATTTCTTAGAATTCACAGGAAATCTGGTGAAATCAAAGCGACAAATCGGCAATTTAATTCAACTAAAAAAAAATTTTCTTTTTTTATTAGAAAAAAAATGACAAATCAAAACTTTTTTTTTCACTTATAAATAACTATTATAGACCAAAGTATTCACATAACGATCAAAATTGCAAGATTTCGAAAGAAGGGCGCCAAACCTTCAAGAAACTGACTTGGCGATTATTTTTGTACGCTAAATAAATTGAAAGATTAAATAGTTTTTAAATTATAAATTTTATTAATTTTAAACAAATAAATAGTTTCCTTTCTTAAATCGAGGTTTTTCTATTGACCGCAATCAATAAAAAAAAACACTCTCTAATTTAGATAAGCTTTTAAAATATGTTGTTCATTATCATGTTTTAAAATTATTTAGAGAAAATACATCATCATGGTTTAGACACCATTAAAATTAATCTTTTGTTGAAATTAAAAAAAAAATAAAATAAAATCACTGTTTTAAAAATATATCTTTACATTTAAAAAAAATAATCTGATCCAAGTTTGATAAATAATTTACACTTTTAATGTTTCCTTTTTTTTCTTAAATATTTTTTAAACAAATAATTTTAAACTTTTTGAAAAATCTATTTTTAATGAATTATGGAAGATAATTTTTTTAAAAAAAAATCCACCACGTATTGAATGACATGTTGAAAATTTTCAATTTTAGTTTTTCAAAAGGCTCATTGTGTTTATTGACTTAAATATTTGTCGAATGCTGAACTAAATTTTGGTTCAAAATTTGATTAGTAAAATCATTCTTTTGATTTAAAAAGTTTGAATGAGTCGAACAAACGCTTTCAGCAATGCTCTTTTTGCGCTCAATTTTCTTCTTGAAAACAGCAAACTTTTTTTTCTTTTGGTTATTACTTGATTCAAAACTAGCCTCTGAGCCGTATATATTCAAATTACTATTATGTCTATTATTATTATTATTATTATTATTATGACTTGTAATTGACGAATCATTTATTATATTATGATTATTTACAAGGCTAGCATGTATACTTGATTTACCATAGCTGTTGCTTTTGATTCTAGCAGCATGCTCTAAAAAACAATATATTTTAAGACGTGATTGTCTTTTGAAATATCGATAAATATTCGAATTTTTCCTTTCGTCTATTTGGACATTACATGGATTGTGAGACAAGCTATTGAATGAACCTCTAAAACAATTTGGATTATTTCTTGAAATTGTTGATCTTTGTGTGAATAGTTTTTGATTATGTTCTGGGTGATTACATATTTTTATTTTATTGGCATGTTGGGACCATTTCCAATAGAAAAAATAATATGCCAATAAGTAAAATTCCTTACGACTAGTCTTACTACACATAATGTAAAAGAAAAAATTAAAACTAAAATTCAACATTTCCAAAATGTTCAAAATTTTGCTTATAGCAACTACAATAGCGACATAATCGGGCTTGTTCAATGGTGTAGTTCTCAACTTTTGTTGATATATATATCTTGGTGAGACTGTTATTATTAGAAAAAATGTCACTCCTATCAAAAGTATTGTAGTTTCCTTAAATTGACGCTCTCGTTTGGCATTCACACTAGAGTTATTCGATTGTATTACACTTTTAAATTGTGTTTTTTGTCTAGCAAGAACAGTTATAAGTAAACTGTTGAAAATTAATAGTATGATAAAAGGCAAAAAGCTATAAATTATTACATTATTGGCAAATATATATTTGAAGTAGCGAGTTAGATTAGGAACGCAATTTACTAAATGCAGGTCTTTTTCAATGCGAGTCTTAGTTATGAAATCAGGTAGCAAATAAGGTAAATCAAGAATGAATATACTTATGATTACAATACATAGCATTCGAAGTGAATTACGAGTTGTGTATATTCTTTTGCCTCTAAATGGAAATTGTAAAATAACATAACGTTCTATTGAAAGAAAAACTAATAGCCATGTGCTTATATGACCACTTGTTATATAAATAAATAAATTTATTCGACAATGAAGTTCATTTGGTTCGAAAAAATTCCTATTGGCCAAAAAAGCAAAAAGCCATTCGGCTAAACGCGATGAGTCTGTAAGGCTTATGACACTAAAATAATGTCTCATAGAGGTGTCTTTAAACGACCGGGACAATTGAAAATAAGTAAATGACAATAAATTAAAAATAATGCCAAAAATGAATAAAAAACACCCTATAACATCATGTATGTATAATTGAACCCAATTGAGAGTTGCTAACTTTTCTGGTGGATATATAAAACTAGTTTGATTAGTTGAATTCATATTATAAAGTTGTTTTTTAGTTGTTGTTGTTGTTGTTGCCTCATAAAACTTGATAAATTAGATAAAAACAATTGTAATTTATCATTTTTTCTTCTTTGTCAAATCTAAATAAAAATGAAAAAATATGCTTTAAAATATGTTCTATGATCCTTATAGCCGAAAATTCGAATTTCTTAAATTATCTTAACAATTAATTATTTTTTTAACTAAAGGGTAGACATTAGGGTTTTTTTCAGATTTCAATAAATACTTTAGTATTTAAGCAGATTTTGTTCTAATGAAACAAAAAATAAGGAAAACATTTTCTTTTAAAGCGATTCCTCAAAATATTTTCAAGGATTAAGTTCTCTATTTCAGGCTGACTTACTGTGTAACTTGATGAAATCTGTTTTTGGTTCTTAATTAAAAAAAAATCTAAACAGAACAATTTAAATAAGAAGAAAGATAATCTTTTTTTAATGATTTCTTTTTTTAAATCAAGAAAAAGATTAAAATTCTTAAAATGTTTTAAAGAAATATGAACTCATTTGAAATAAACACGCATTTAAACGTTAAATAAAACAAATTGTTTTTAAAAATAACCTAAAATAAAGTGTCCATGAAAAAATACTTTTACTATTTTAAAGGATAACTTTTGATTTTTTTTTCTACGTTTATTAAAAAAGAAAAATAAATTTAATTAAGTGGGGCTTATATCATAAGTAAATGGCTCATTTAGATTTTAAATGTATCCTACTCTTTCTAAGCTTATTAATAAAAATGAAAATAAAAATGTAAGAATCAAGAAATTAGGAATTGTGTTCCAAATGGATTTGAAAATTGATTTTTATTATGCACTTGTCAAGATTAAAATTTCAATTGCATCAATAAGACGAAATATTTCAAGGATATAATTTCAATGACAATTTAAAATTCACTTCCATTAATTTTATCAATTTCTTATTAAAATTACATGTTCTATACATTTAAGAAAAAATCGGAATCTATTAATTCCGTTTTAGTATTTTCTTTTTTCTATGATTAAATCAAGTTATATTGAAAAATAAAATTACACAAGTTAATAATGCTGAAATCCTGTTTTAACTTAATAAATTTAATTAAACTAATATTGGCAAGGCAGTTTCGCTTTTGCTCTAAAACATTAATTGCAAAACCTATTAATAAGTCGTTTTTTTAATGCTTATAAATAAAGAGCTACTTGAAGGTGCTCTTTATTTTCCATTCTTGTAAAATTAACATTTTAATGATTAATTCCTACTTTATTTTCTTGTTTTAAAATAGTAATTATTCCATTGAGGAAATTGGAAACAAAACATTTGCTTCTTAATTTTTTTTGTTAACTTGAATCTTAAAATTTAATAGATCTTATTCTTATAAATTTATAAAATGCTTGAAAATTCAATTTTAAAATTTTTTGAGATAAATTAGCAATCTGTTAAATTCCGCATATTTCCTAAAGGCATTACATAAACAACCAAAAATAAATAATATTTTAATTATTGATAGAATAAATGGGCTAATTTCGAAGTGCATTCAAATTTTATTTAATTAAGTTCGAGTTCTTTTCAAGTAAAAGAAAGAAAAAACTCTGAAAAAATGTTCCTTTTTACAAAAAGATTGGTTTTACGTAAATTAAAATCATTGTTCTTATTTAGACTTCTTATCTAATTTCTTTGCTAAAGCTTTTAATTTTCTAGCCAACAAATAAAAATAATAAAAAAGACGATTTTGGGGAACTAATAATTAAATTTTACTCTTTAGAGCAAAGAGTCTAGCTTCATATTTATAATTTTTAGAAGCAATCAGTCATTTTTTAAATTCGACTAGTTTAAATATTTAAGACACTTTCTTATTATTTTTTTGGATTTGTTTCTTTTCTTGCATGAGATTTTAAACCTTTTAAAAAAAGATCCTTGATTTAAAGAAAAAAATGCCTCATGAATATTGTAAAAAATATAATGTTTCATTTCATGACATTATCTTTTTTTTAAAAAAAAATAATGCAATTATTTTACATTAAAAAAATTGATTATTAGGTTAAAAAAAATTGATATTTAGAATAGTACTTTTAGACTCGAGAAATAGGTTAAATATCCTTTTGTTTTCCGAGCTTTTAAAATCAATTCTTTCATAAAAAATAATTTTAAATCGACAATATTCCTTATTCAATTGTATAAAAAAAGCAGATTAATTGAATTTTTCTTCGATTTCATATTGCTTAGTGTCCCTATTTGACAAATTTTGTTTTTTATAAAATGTTAATCTGAAAATAAATCCGGTTCATAATATATTTTGATTCGCAATGATAGACTTTAAAAAATCTATTCACGAGAAAAAATTGAAAAATTAAAATATATTTAAAATACGGATGCCATTTGGGTCTTACAGACATGAAAATTCTCTGTGGGAATCTTTTCCTTATAAATAGACTTCGATATTTCAGATTGTTTACAAATTATCCCCTGTTTTACTGTAAATCAGGTAATTTTCAATACACTCAAGAAAAAATTTTCTATACCGTAAACCTACATTTAAGTACCAGGTACAAATTTTTCTTTTCAATTTTGTTTAATGTAACAATTCCATGTCTGTTTACATTTTCTGATAGTAAACTATGACGGTACAAATCATGTTTGTATCACTATTAGTTTGTAATTTTCTCTTGACATTAGTTTGACGTTTGACATTTGGAAAGGATAGATAGAACTGCGAAATTGACGTGATTAAAAATGTGTACCGTAAAACCTTGCTTATAGGCGACTAAAAATCGCCTCTTTGAAAGAAAAAATAGTTATAAAACTCACCCAAACCTACAGTGATTCTTATGAAACTGTAACGTCAACCGTCAACAGTTACTTTTGACCGTAACCGTCACCATAGCTCAAACATCTTAAAATTGAAAATTAAGTCGAATTAACATAGGTTACGGTTACGGTCAAAAGTTGCGGTTGACGGTTGACGTTACAGTTTTATAAGAATCACTGTATTTATATCTTACAAAATTTCTAGTAATTAAATACATTCTGGAAAATTAGAAAATAAATAATTTTTAATATAATTTAATGAAAAATTCGGATTCCTCAAGTTCTATTCCCCCAGGAATTCAGGAATATTTGAAAAAATTTAATTTTTATGGGGGGTGTTTTTATGAATTAAAAAATTTCGATTGTAATTCGGTATTTTTGGGTCAAAAAAAAGGCACGGAATGAACTAGGGTACCGTTTAGGAATAATTTTATGATCATAATTTGACGTTAAAAATTCATGAGTGGTGTAAAGTACAAAAACCCAGGTGTTTAACTTTTAAAACTACTTTTTATGCAAAAAACTACAGTACATCTCTGAAATAAGTTGACAACTTTTTAAGCAAATCTTAAGAGGGTCTTAAGACATGCTTAAGAGGCGTCTTAAGACGTCTTAAGCAACTCTTAAGCAAGTTTTAAGCAAAAAAAATATCGNNNNCCAAAATAAACTAGACGCTATTTTGTAGTCGTCAATAAAATTTGTCACTTTTATAGAAAAAGATGTCCAACTGAAAAAACAGCTAGAAAAAAGTCATTTATTAAAAAAAATCGAAATTTAAAATTAAATTTAAACTAAAATCTAAAAAATAAAAGCGACTAAGACACCTTTTTTAGGCGCTACAACTAGACGTCATCTTGGAGAGTTTTCAAGACGCTTTTAGTAGTCACCATTTTGAAGGCACTTTTTTTTAGTCATGTCTAAAAAAAGTGTCTAAATTAAAAGGGACTAAAAATTGGCGTCTTAAATTTTTAAAAAATCTAAAAAATTTATCAGAAAAAAGAACTTAGTTTTTTATTTATTTTCCTAAAAAATTTATTTTTTAGACGCTTTTTTTTAGTCGCTTTTAAAACAAGCCACTTTTCTCTTAATTTTGACTCAAAAGTGACTCAAAAGTTTGATAGCGACTTAAAAAAAACGTCTTAATTTTAGTAAATTCGTAAAAAAATTAAATTTTTAGGCGTTGATATTTTTTAGACGCTTTTGAAAACTGTCTAAGTCGCTTTTACAGTGTATTTTTATGGCGTTTTTATTTAGACAGTGTAAATTGTTAAAAATAAAAGCGACTAAGACACTTTTCAATAGCGCCTGGATTTTAAAAGCGTATAAAAATTGAATTTTTTAACAATTTTTTGAAAAAACCAAACGCTTTATTTAGCCGTCAAAAAATTTGTCGTTTTTAAAGAAAAACGTGTCTAACTAAAAAACGGCTAAAAAAAAGTGACTTGTTTTAAAAAAAAATTAAAATTTTGTAATGAAAAATTTAAAACTAGTTCTATTTTTTAATCATGGAATAAAAAGTGAGTTCACTTTAAATATTTTGAGTGAGAAGAGTATTTCCCACTTTTATGTATAAACAGTTACACTTAAAAGTGTAAAATACTTAAAATCAGCCAATCAAATATACTAGGGCTACACATTAAAGTGGGAAATACACAATTTAACTCTATTAAGATAATCTTATTATGACGATAAGGTCTTGTTAAAATTTAAAAAATAATTAAAATTCTGATAAACTTTTTGAAAAGCTAAAGAAATAATATTTTACTATTAACTAGTCAAAAAACGAAATTGCTATAACCTAAAAATGAGGAAATCTAAACAAGTAAATATAAGTCTTTTTATTTGTTTCAAGATATTTATTTTTAGTGCTTTATCTAATTTAAGGGGTTTATATTTAAGGCGGATTTACATCTCCATTTTCTTAAATCAAATGTTTAAGTATGATTAAAATTTCTTCTTTATGGTTTTGATTAGCAATTTTAAGAAAAAATGAATGATTCTCAATTCTCAAATTTTGAAACCACAAAATAAGCGATAAGGCTTCTTAAATTTCGAAATGCGTTTCTAACACATTAAATAAAATATTATCTATTTTAACTTTAAAAACAAAATCCTGCAGGATTTATTTTAACAAAAAATCTTTTAAGGAAAAAAAATAGTTTGAGGTTCAAGACTGCATTTGAGTCTAAAATTTAAACAAAAGACTTAATCTTTATTTAAAAGACGAAAATTATCAACAACTAAAAAAATGAGCTAAATACGAAAGAACAGTTTTAAAGATTACTCAAAGTTTTTCATGTCAGTTTTAAACTTTATCTTGTACAATAAAATTTTTTAAACAAATTTATTATTATTTGTTTTATTTTAAAAAAAAAGCATTATAAAATCGTGAGTGCAAATTTTTGCATTCCTGATTAATTAAAAGAAAAAATTGGTCGATTTAAATTCAAAAAAAAATTTCGTGTTTTTTTTTTTTGATAGGTTTTAGAACTTATAAATTAGAGAAATCGACCGAGCTTTTTTTTTCTAATGATTAAATTTACTATTTATATTTTTTTATCTAATTCAAAATCATTAATAATCAAATTTGATTAACTTCCCCGAACAAAAAAAAACCAACAAAATACTCTTAGACTTAGATTAATTTGCATGCAATTCACTTTTAGATACAAAGTGATTACTTATTTGAAAAAAAAACAACAAAGTAAGTAAATGAATACGGTGTCGATGAATTAAGACCCTCTCTACTACTAGTACTACTAAAACTATTAATACAATTACTACTACTAAAACTCATATTAAAACAACCAGAAGATTCGAAAATGATTTTATTCTTTTAGTTAATTGCTTAGAGTAGTGTAATTTCACAATGATAACGCTTAGTCGGTTTTATCTTTAGTTATTATTAAATTTATTTATTGTTTTTTTTTTTACTCATTGAAAAAAAAAATCAAATTTTTTAATTTAATTTGAAATGAATGGTACTAACAATTTGATAGAAACATGTTTTATATTTCAAGAATTTACAACAAAAAAAAAACTTGAGAAGCAAAAAAAGAGAAAATTAATTTTTTTTTGGTGGAAAATAAGAAATTGTTTAGTTTTTTGTTTTGATTTAGATCAATCATCATTTGGCTCATGTTTATCTGAATAATCATCTTCATCTCTATCGAGTTCCTTTGGTTCCTTTACTTCTTGGTCTTCACCATATTGCATTATGTTATCTATGATTATAAGTGTATCACTTATTGAATCTTCATCGCTGTAATTCAATGGATGGAATTTAACTAATGAATAATCCTCGATTATTCTTGCCAATACACTGTTTAATTTGAAAAATTTTTTTTTGTATCTGGCTGTATCTGTATTTTGACTCAACAAATTAACATCTGGCTCCAAATACCTTATTTTTTTTTTTTAAATTAATTTTAAATTTAATAACAAATTTAAGTTCCGGAAGTTCAAAGCATTCCATATGTAACTTTAATAGGGTTCTAGACTGAAAAGTTAATTGTCTAAATTATAGAAAACATATTTGCCAAAATCTGATATAAGTCTAAAAATTTTAGAAATTAAAATTTTTTGATTTGCTTAAGCAGCTCAAGTTTCTGAAAAAAAATCCAATCATTACTTTTGGTCGTCCTTTCTAAAAAATTACATTGAATAAAATCTTAAAATACTCATTTAATTAAAAAAAAATTGGATTTAAAATGATTATACTGTTTGGCATGGTGTTTAATTATTTTAAAAAATAATATATTTTAAAAATTTGTAATTTATAATTTACATTTTTTTGAAACTTTTTTAATAAATTTCTTTCTCATCTATTTTCAGTATGATGTAACAAGATATAAACATTATTTATACATTAAATGTTTCTTAAGTATTAGTTAAATCTATTGTAAACTTTTAAATCATCTAAAAAATGCTTTTACTTTGATTTTTATTCGAAAATAATTAAAATCTAAATAAAATATTGATAATAGATATTTTAATCCAATAATTGAGATCATTTTCGTAAAACCTGTATTAAATTTCATAAAAAATTTAAATAATTAATTGAATAAGGATCCCGTCTTAAGAATGCGATTTTTTTGTCGTGAGCAAACCCTTTTTTAACTCCTTTCTTTTGAAGACTGAAACAATAGTGAGATGGTCTTTAAAGGATAGGTCCTTATATTAGGCCTTATACAGTGCAATTCTAAAATAAGTTAACACTCGGCTTATAACAAAGTTTCGAAGCGGCTTAAGTCGAAATTTTGAAGCCATTTTTTTTGGCTTAAGCCTAGCTTTAAAACCTGGCTTTAAACTGTATGAAAAAAACTCTGACTTAATCCGAAGTTTTGAAACCATTATTTTCGTAAGCCGCTCCGGAGCTCGGTTTCAGAGCGGCTTAGTTCAGGCTTCGAAACCTGTTAACTTAGTTCAGAATTGTACTGTATATGGTCTAGATTATTAAATATTATCACGAAAAACTTTTTTCCGGACATTTTATAAAATATTTTATAAGAATTTTTTGGTTACTTATCCAAATTTTCCCTGTCATTTTTGCTTAGTAGGTCAATTTTTGTCATAATATTTACATGAGCTATCTCTAGTGTAACCATCACAGATAAAGCTGCCAGGACACCAGAAAAATATTTTGGTGTATCTACTAAAAATTGAGCATCTAATAAAAAAATTCCAACTGTTCTAAAATTCCAACTCTCCAATTGTTCAACTAACTGTCTCATTATGGGTAAATGTGTATACAACTCAATTTGTCCAGGACAATCAAAAATAACATAGTCATCATCACAATCTTCTTCTATTTGCTCTAAAAGCCATTCAAAATTTTTTGAAAAATACCTTTAATAATTCTTTTTTTCTTAAAAAATGATCGTTGAAAAAAAATAAGAGATTATAATTTACTCCATGCAAAATAGAAGACCTCCATTAGGTCCAAAATGAAGAGTTTCATCATCCATAACATCATCCAACTGGATTAAATCTCTAATATCAGCCGTCAACGGATATTGAAAATACTCAGCTGCTGGATCAAGATTTACGACTTTAACCGATCTGCGAATTACCTCACAATGTTTATATAACATGTCGCAATAAGTAGACTGTAAAAAATTTTATAAAATCTTGTTTAAATTTATTTCAAATTTAAAAATTATTGTCTAATACCTTTCCACTTCCAGCAGGACCCATAACTAATTGAGCATAACGAACCATTCTATACGATTATATAATTATTTAATTTTTTAAAATTATCTGTTTATCTATTTAAAACAAATTTCTATTTAAAAGGTTTTTACGATGATTCCTTTTGTCTAAAATCTATCCTGAATATTTTAAATTAAACCTAATTAATAATGAAATAGGAAATAAAATTAATTTGCTTATCTTCCTAAATTTTTTTTTTAGTAAGACTGAAAAAATTCAATCTATTTTTAAAGCGACATTTTTTCAAAAAGGAATTTTTTTCTTATGTTTGACTTAATCAAAACTTACGCCTAATTTTATTTGTCAAGTAAAAGAAAACGGAATTTAATTTTTTTTAGAGAGGATACATATTAAATTATTTTTAATAGTTCCTAATAATAGAGTTTTTGTTTCGTGAAGCTTAAAAATTTATTTGATTAATGTAAGTTTTGACATCGTAAAAAATTGCCGTTGAAAATTTGAAAAAAAACAAAGATTCTACGGTTATTAACCTTTAGGTCTTTGATTATCTTACCAATTAATTTGCATTAAATTCTAAAAAAGCATTTCATATATAAACGTTTTTAAATTTTTTTTTTACTCGTTTTTTTTTTCAAAAAAGTTATACAAAAAAAATTCCGAAAAATTAGAATTAAATCCCTGGGGTTGTAGATAATTTTTTTTCTTAAGTGTTTTTTTTCGCTAAATAACTTTAAGTCTAAAACAATTTCATAAATATTTTCTTCAAGAGGAAAATATTTTATTTTGGTTCTAATATTTAAGAAGATAAAAAACAAGTTAGTCTATTGTAAACTTATTATTTGAGGAATGATAACTTATTGATTACTAGACTAAGAGCTTATATAAAAAGTTAACGTTAATTTCAAATTATTTAAGAAAAAGTAAGTTAAAATCTGGTGCTAAATTTTTAAAATTTTGAATTTTGCGAGAATTTTAATTAAGAAAAAACTTAATTAATGCTTTTAACTGAGTTCGAAAATAGGTTATTAAAGTTAGTTAAGATTGGATACCCAAAAATTCAACTAGGACGAAGAATTACGCAATCAACTTATTATTCCCTATTAATTAGGCTTAAAAAACGGTCTAAATTTGACATTTTTTGCCAAAAAGTTTAAAATTAATTTTAGTTTTAGATACTATTTTGTTACGATAATTTAAATAACTACTACAAACTTGTAAACTTAAAAGAAAAACCTGTCAACAGCGTCTAATTTTTTTAGGTAGAGATAGTTCAATTTGTACCCTTATGGGCATCCAAGCGGAAGTTCGAAAGTTCAAACCCTGAAACCCTATTTTAATTAGCTTTAATTTTATATTTACTTTCCGAAATTGGAGGTTAATTCTATTCAATAAATAAAATAAATAAATTTAAATCACATTCTGAGATTTTGAAAGATCTATTGTCTATTATTATAATAAAATAACTAGCACTGAAAATAACTTAATCAGGACAATTTAAAGTATACCAAAGCAAAATGAAAAATTTTTAAATATTTGTATCGAAAGTACTTGAAAAAAATACTTATACCAGTATTGAGTATTAGACAAAATATCTGAATACTTTTTCTAAGAATGCTTCTAGAAAAGCTAAAAATATTATTTTTGATAAAATAAAAATCAAAGAAAGAATTTTGACAAAAAGTATAAAAAGAATCGTCGCAATATTTAGAAACTTTTTCGAAAAATCCATAAATTTTAAATCAGTTTTATTCAAAATACTTGAGATAATCATTTTGAAACTATTTTAAAAAAAAAATTGAAAGTTTTCAGAAATGATACAATACTAAAGTATCAAAAGAAAAGTATAGTATTATGAGCACCCCTAGATAGCTGAAAAAATCAAATGTACAAAAAAATATCTTTCGAAAGGTCTTTCATTAATTCATACACAAAGGAATATATCAAATATATATGCTTTGAATAAACATGATGACTTTGTTGGCAAAGGTCTGATTATATTAAAAAAAGGATCATTGGCAAATGCAAGAAATTTACATTAAATAGTTCTCAAACCAATAAATATCGTTTTGGTTAATTATTAAAAAGGAAAAAAATTAAATTAAATTTATATAAAATTTATATGTTTTGGTGTTGCTTTTTCTAACAAGAAAATATGGCATCGAAATCCTCAAAAATTTAAATAATTATTTTTAATTTTTCATTCTTTTATTCGTAAGTCTACAAATAAGAAGTTTAAAAATATTGATTAATTTAAAGAATTGAGCTAAAAGAAGTTGATCATATTTCCTAGAATTATCCTGTAGTTTAATAGTTATCCCATAAATCTGGATGACAAGTGAAATTTATTTTTTACAATTTAAATTTTTTTTTTTCTTAGTCGTTTATCTGGCTACAATTTCATTTTAATTATCCAATGGCAAAACGATTTAGTTTTTTTTTTATTGAAACTTAATTTGTAATATAAGGAGAAAAACGTTACAATTCCCTTAAGATTAAAATGACTAAGATTTCCGAGCTTAAACTAATCACAAAGAAACAAGAACTCGTTTTGGATTCAAAGCCAAAATTTCAAGCTTTTATCAAAAATAAATAAATTAATTAAAAATCAAACTTCCAATTTTTGGTTTATAAATATTATTTTATTATTAATAGTGAGTCAAGCTAATAATTACAAGTAAATAAAATAAAACAGTACGCTTTTTTTTTGATAATAAACTTATTTTTTTTTAAATTGATTAAGATGATATTTTTAAATTTTTTATTCTTTTTTTTTCGTTCAAAAAATATTTACATCGCTTTAAAAGTCTTAAAATAAAAGTTTAAATATACAGGATTTTATATCTTATAAAGTCTTCAATCAATAAAAAAAAAAACTTGATATTTTTGCTTTAAAAAAAAAATTGCTAACAAAAATTTATAAATACAGAAAAAAAAAACTTGAAAAAAAAATTAAAATATTGATTAAATATTTTTTATAAATAAACTAGCTTTAATACTTCCTATTTGACTTATTTTTTTTTAATGGTTATAAAAAAAATTTAAATGGTATCACTGCCATACGCCGGCGTAATGTCCGTATAAGTTAATAGTCAATGGGCCACCGACTGTTAGAAGTTTTGTTCCTGTTGGATCGTATGAATGGGAATAGATTGCGTGAGAATTGTCCGTTCCGTTAGTGTACGATAGATTTTCGTAATACGTTTCGTTCCTCATCTTAAAATTGAAAAGTTTTAAACATATATTTAAGATTTGAATTTTATTTTCAGATAAAAAAGCTTACGATCCATCCTCCCGTCGATTGTAGACTTAAATGATCCTCTATTTTGGAATTTTCATTCGTTTGAAATAAAAATTTGTTTGCGCGTACATCATAGAATAAAATAGTTCCAATACCTGTTCCTATCGATACGACATTATTTCTAAAATGAAGAGATCTAACACCTAAATGATAAAAAATAGTTTTAAATAAACATGTCTAATGGAATATATTTGATTTTATTTTTACACTTTACCTATGTCTTTTTTGATGAAAATAGGATATGTTATTGCTCTAGCATTATTTGCATCTAGTAGTTGTACATGTGAGGCTGAACCAACAGCATACATTGAATAATCGTTATTTATAGTCAAACAAACATTTTCCTTTAACGGTGATAGTTTTTTCGTATATTTCTACAAAAAAAAATGTTTTATTTATTTTTTGTTATTAGTTTTTATAAAAAGAAATTTTGCGAAAAAAAATTTGTATTAATTAGAGTGTAAAAGGCGCAAGAAATTTTCTTATAAATTAATTTTTTTGGAAAATTTATTAACTGCGCTGTTATCAAATTAATGTCGTTCCCATATTCAAGCAAAAATGAATCGAGTACAGGTACATATACTGATTTAATTTGTTAATAGCGCACTATTTATAACCAGGTATTGGTATTATTCTCGAAATCAAACTTACCTTTTTTTGAACTTTAAAAGTATTTAAACCATCTTAGAAGGATACATCCTTTCGAATTTAGGTATTTTAAGTTAAACAAATTTAATTTTATACAACTATATTCAAAATTCATTTTCCTATTTTTGGCTTCTCTGCTAAAGTCTCTTTATGAATGTTTTAATTCCATTTCTCTGAATTGCATCTACTTTTTAATCTCTTTAATCATTTACTATTTAAGTTAGTTTTTTGATTTTTTCAATAAAAGATTTAATAAAACCTAGATTTAAATATATGCTAATCCGAACAAGGGCATATGGTACCTTAATCTAAAATCTAGGTCTTATCTAAAAAATTATAAATTCTTAGAAAATCAGAATTCATATTAAAAATTTTTAACAAGTTATAGAATTTGTCTCAAGTCGGCTTAAAAATCTTTCGACTTGACTTTGAAAAAAAATTTAAAGTTAGGTTAAGATATTTTTTCAAAGCCAAGTCCCAAATTTACTTTGAATAAAAAGCAAAAATAAGTAATCACTTGACTTTAAAACTATTTTTTTGAAGACTACATTGTTTTTTAATGAATCTGTCTAAAAAATAAAATCTTTAACATTAAATAATTCTAGATTAGTTCTTATTTCAGTGAAAAATATAAATTAAAAAAAGAATTTTTTTTGAATTAAACTCGCAAAATTAGTCTAAAAAGTCGAAACCCCAAATTAAATAATTCCATATGTTCCAGTTATTACTGGTTTATCAGTTATTACTATTTAAAGGTTTCTTTATATTCTAGCTTTTTATAAAAAAAAAAAGATTTTTCTTAAGAATTTTTTATGAAAAAATTTATTCCAAACTTGGCCAGAGTTCTAGCTTTTCATAAAAAAAAAGGATTTTTCTTTTATTTTTTGAGTTGCTACCAAAATAATACAAATTTCCACAAAATATGATAAATTTTGACCTTTTTCAGTCATATCTCTTTAAACCGATCTGCGATCAGCAAACTTTAAATTAAAATAAAAATGTTGGCTTTTTAATTATATTTAAAAGATAGTTCCTAAAATCGATTAAAATTAACTTAAACCATGAAAAATCAAAAAAAAACTCTGAGAATTTTGAGCGGCTCAGAAAAATGGAGCGAAGCGACACTATCTTGTAAATTTAACTGATACACCACTAAAGTTAAATTCCAAGTTTAAAATTAAAAAAAAATTATTTATAAATAAACAATTTAGTAAGAGTCTTGAAGTGATAAATGACACTTCAAGTAAAACATTCAAAAACAAATTTTAATAGTAAAACTTAATTCGGAAGTTCGAGAAAAATTATTTTAAAAAAAACTTAGTACCTGTTCAAACCGATTTATGTCAAAATAATGAAAAGCAGCATTCATCGAAATAGCAGCAATTTCATTTCGTTTTGGATTAAATGCTAAGGCACGTATACGCTTACTTTGTTTACATTTAATTACTTTGGTTGGTGTTTTGTATTTGATTCGATGTTGTGAACTTTTCGAATTACCTAATTGACTCAACCGCCTACGTTTTAAATGAGAAATTTTCTCCTCATCATTTAAATACTCGTCACCATTGTCAATATCAATATTTAAATTATCATCTTCATCATCATTTAATTCACTAGAAAAAGAATTAAAAAACGAACTAGTACTCGAATAGCCAAATTCGTCGTCACTTTCTACTTCATCATCACTATCGTTCTCCTCATTACTCACATCTAAATTGACACCATGCGAATACCTAAACAAATAATCGTCAAAATTAAGTCTTTCTCCCTCATTTTCTTCTTCTTCCTCTTCTTCGTTTTCCTCATCTTCATCCTCAGTTATATTCTCATTATCTATTTGACTATTACTTTCTCTACTCTCAACTCGTTGATGACTAACACTACGATTCGGAAAATAATTTTCAATATTATAAAAACTAAATCGATTAGATGGTGACAATATGGGATTGACGCGTCGATTAAGATTAAAAAAGTTATTGAATGAACTAGTTGGTGGAGTCAAAGATTGAAATGGATTAATTCTAATTGGAATTCTAGAACCTACTGGTGGACTCGCTGGTGAAGCTCTTTTCAAACTATTTCTATCAACACGACCATCCACATCATAATAATTCAAAATTTTATATTTATCAGAATTATCTGTTTTATTCAAACTACTTGATGAATTTATCCTATTTGATTTTAAAAAATTAAAATTTTTAGAATTGTTATTCACTGTCCACAAGGCTAGGCGATTATCGCCAGCACCTGTTACCACGTGGTCATCATCCAACCAAACTATATCAAAAATCCAATATTTATGTGCATTAAAACCGACAAGAACAGGGTCTAAAGAAGGCAAACTATAAATTCCTATGTCGTTTACATGTTCGGCACCAGTGGCTAGATAAGTTCTTGATGGATTAATGGAAACCGAGTGTATACCACAGTGGTTTTGAATATTTTTACTATTCGGATGACTTTTCAAAGGATTTTGAATTGAGTATTTTCCTGTTTGAGTGTCTAAAATGACTAGTTTATTACACTTAGTTCCCATTATGCATTTACGATCGTCCAACCACTGTGCTGTAAATATTTTATTTATATTCGAATCTTTCAAATCGTATTCATTTTCTTTGAGTGTATGAGGTAGCCTAGTTGTAAAATGATCCGAATTTAATATTTCTCTAGTGGTTATTTTTTGTTTAGAACAATGGTTTTTGGTACCAAGTTTTTTGGAGCCAATCAACTCGTTATCCAATGAGTATTTGACTATGTTCATTGTATCGCCTATATTAATTCCTAAGATACAATAAAAATTAAGAAATTTCTTAATTCGAAAAACAAAAATTAAATTCTTAAGTCTTGAGAATCTTTTTAGAAGTTTATTTTGTTCTATTTCAAAAAAGAAAAAAAAATTTTACAGTGAATGTTAGGATGTTTTTTTTTTGTGTTTATTAAGTTAAGTAAACTTGTTTGATGAATGGTAAGTTAAGAAAATTTTTGGAAATTTGAACGAAATTTTACTTTAAAATAAAGAAATATGCGTAAAAAAAATAGTTGAAAATTATAGCAAAATTAGTTGATTTTCATTTATTTTTCGTACTATATAGCAAATTAACATAATTTTGTGTTTAGAGCCTGTTCGAGTTTGTTTTTATTTTATTTTTTTTTTCAATATATATATTTTGTAAAATTCGGCTTAAATGTTTCATCGAATTTGTCTTAGTAAAAAATGGACTTGGGTCTTGTGGACCTTGAAAAGTTAATTAAAAGTCGAAAAATTTTGAATAAAATCACCTGTGTTTTTTTTTCGTGTTTAATTTAATAAAATTTAGCATTTATTTTTGAATTAAAAAAACATAAAAGCAGCTTATTGTGTAATATTATTCAATACCAAAAGAATTTAGAATTTGATATTTTTATTAAATTAACTCCTATTCAAGATAAAAATTTGAACAAAAAAAGTTTTTATTTCAAAATTTATCTGAAAATTGACTTCAAATGTAAAATTTTTAAAAATTCACTATGATTTTTGGAAAAAAAAATTTTAAATATTTTATTGAAATTTTCTCAATGAAAATGTAAAATTCTTATGTAAAAATTGATATAAAAATAAATTCAGCCAATAAAATTGAATTTTGAGATAAAATGCTCCTTTAACTTTAAACTTATTGTCCACTGAACAATTTTCGAGTCTTTTGCAAAAGTTCCAATCATCGATCATGGCCAATTAACATCATGGTTACCGGTCTAACCAACTGTAAACATGATGCAAAATTGACCATGATAGATTATCCATCGAAAAAAACTGTCACATAAATTAACGATTTTTGTTTAGTTAGTGTTGTCAAATGTACTCATTATTATCAAAAAAGTTTGGTCTAAGAAATTTTTTTCTCTTTTGTAACAATTTGACCTAATAAATTTCAGCAAGTTAAATAATATTTTTTATTCTTATAATCGAACATATTGTTTGATCTCATTAATTTTCAAACTATCCATCATGCCTTTAAAAAGCCAAGCAGATCAAATGAGACAACAAGCTGGATTAATCATGTAGTAGCAGACTGTAACAGTTCTTAATTCAAGATGTTCAAATTGTGCAGAACTCATCAAATAAAAAAGAACTAAATAGAATTCAAATAAATTGGAATGATCTAGATGAGCGTAATAGGTTTCCGGAATGGTTGAAAAAAATTAAATTTTTAGAGAGAAATGATAAACGAACTAACAATTCTATTAATAGAATGCACATAAAAACTCAAATGAAACTAAAAAACTATCAAAAAATAAATAAAAAACCCAAGCATAAATCTTGATCATTTAACAAAGTCATCGAGCAAATACGACAAAACATGATTTTCAAATATATCGAGTATAAATCATCGGGTTTTTAATAAGAATTAAAGCGAGAATATCTACCACTACATAAAAAATTTAGAAAACAAAAAAGACTGAACATTAAGTTGAGAAAAGCTGGTCATCTTGAGAAGTTGAATAATTTATTCAACATACATAAAAATTTTCTCTGGAAACAAATAAAAAGCGAAAAGAACTCTGGATCAAAAGTTGACATTAAAATTAAATCAATTAAGGAAGAAATGGAAAAAATTTACATGAGACAATATTTTGTAAGTGACCAGACCAAAACAGGATCAGATAACGCCACAAAAGTCGTAAATTATTTAATAGAGAAGAATGAAAAAGCTTTGGTTCAATTTCGAAATGAGGTCAGATGAGCTAACAAAAATGATCAAAAACCTTCTTAATAAGATGAACCAAATCATAAACCTTAGTTAAGATTTGGCTGTTTTTGCTACCGTATACCCTTGCAAAAAGACACACGCACTAGAACCCAAGTTCTCGGGTTGTATCCAATTTTTTGATAGGTCATTTTTTTTTTCAAATCACAGATCTTTGATTTTTAGGAGAAAAAAATTAGGATTTTTAATTAATTCAATTTAATATATTCAAAAAAAAATTGAATTATAAAATAAGATTGTTAATGTATTCAACAAACATGTTTGAAATTCTGCTTGCGTCCGATGGAGGATGCATTTTAATATAGGTTAAAAATTGCTGTCTCCATCTTCTCAATTCAGCAAGATTTACTGGCCTTATTAGTTTTACC
>NTPY01000700.1:496917-509197 GCA_002922825.1 Brachionus calyciflorus
GTTACTCGCAATATAAAAGGCTCTGCCTCCCATATCTTTTGTACTGTATCAAAGAATTTATTTACTATGAATAAATTTTATTTTTTACCTTTTATTTTATTGAAAAAATTTGTTTCTAATTTTTTGTTTTTAAGCTCGGCAATTCTCTTTAAATACCTTTTTAATTATTTTGTACCAGGAAATAAAATGACTGTGTTTTTGCAGAATTATAAGGATATTTTCAATTCTTTTTAAAATTACTTAGAAATATTAGTATGAGCGTAAAAAATTTGTCAATTAAAGTGTTAGAAGCGAGAGTTTAAAATTTGAGACTGTTTGTCTTTAATTTTTCATTCAATTTGTTTTTTAAATTATTTCTTTTAAAGAATTTTCATTTAAAAATTTAATTTCCTGTAGTTCAATTGATTAATTAAAATCGGGTCATCTAATTCAAACTAGATGCCAATCAATTTATTTCTAATAACATTAAAATTTCCGTTTCCATAGTAATTACAAGTTTATTCAAAAAAGAAAAAAAGATTAAATGCATACATTCAAAATCAATTTTTTTTTCATGTACATTTTAATTCAAATTTTTGAAACTTCAAATTTTCAAATATTTTGAAAAAGAAAAATAGTAAAAAAAAAATTATTCTAGAAATAAAAAAAGACAAAAAAGAAATCGAAAAAATAAAAACGAGTCTCAGAATCAACCGTAATAACGAATAAACTATTTTCTAACCAAATGGAAAAACCTCAAATTATTTTATATGCTCAAAAATCTTTAAATTATACCCTATTTGATTGTAAATGGATTCCTTATAGTGCCAAGTTTGTTGTTTTAGGAAATCATGCTCGAGGTACTGGTGCTATTCAAGTATATGAATTAGCTTCTGGAGACGTTAAACTTGTCAAAGAAGTATCTATTTTTTATTAATATCTTTTCCTAAGTTCATTTTGAATATTTTTTCAAATTAGACTGAAAAGTTAAAAGCTTTTAAATGTGGCACATTTGGAGCTTCTAAAGTAGAAACTCGTCATTTAGCAACTGGAGATTTTGATGGCAATTTAAATATATGGTGGGGAAATCTTTTTTTTTTTAGTTTTTCTAATTTATTTTTTAATTTGAATTCCTAATTTAAAAAAAAGGGATTTGGAAAGATTAGAACAACCAATTTATTCAGTTAAAGCTCACAAGGAAATAATAAACGCAATTGATGGCGTTGGTGGTTTAGGTATTGGAGAAGGAGCTCCTGAAATAGCAACAGCTAGCAGAGATGGTTAGTTAATATTTATCAAATATTTTTTTTCAGTGAAAATTTATAAATATTTTTTTGGTTGTTCTTTAAGGCTCTGTCAAGGTATGGGATCCAAGACAAAAGGATGTTCCAGTAGCTATAATAGAACCAGCTGAAAATGAGACAAAAAGAGACGCATGGGCCGCTTGTTTTGGACATGCATATAATTCACATGAACGATGTGTTTGTTCCGGTTACGATAATGGTGATATTAAACTGTTCGATTTAAGAAATATGTGCCTTAAATGGGAGACAAATGTCAAAAATGGAGTTTGTTGTTTAGAATTTGATAGAAAGGATATAATTATGAATAAATTGTTAGCCACTACTTTAGAATCAAAAATAAATGTCTATGACATGAGAACTCAGAATGATGCTCATGGAGGATTTGCTAAAGTAACTGAAAAAGCACATGATTCAACTGTTTGGCTAGGAAAACATTTGCCACAAAATAGAGAAGTTTTTATGACGTGTGGAGGCGGTGGTTCTATGTACTTATGGAAATAGTAAGTTTTTAAAAAAGAAATTCATTTAATTAATCTGTGGATTAAAATGGAAAATTTTTTAGTTCATATCCACCAAATCGTGTAGCTAAAGATGCAAACGGTGAAGAAATGGGTGTACCTGGTACAATTCAATTATTACAAAATGTTGGCTTATCAAGTCAACCTATATCTGGATTTGACTGGAGTCCAGATAAGCTAGGCTTAGCTGTATCAACTTCATTTGATCAGACTGTGCGTGTTATTGTCTGTACTAAACTCAACTCTATTTAAGAATTAATTTTTCTTTTTTAATGTTTTGTTTTATTAAATTTTTCGAAAGCACTTAAATATCTTTTTTTTATCAACCTTCGAGAAAAACAATTTTTTAAGTCAAATTTTTGAAATTAATCAAAAGGAAAACTTATACAAGAAAATTTTATGCAAAAAATCAAATTTTAATTAGTTTCCTGGTATATTGTTTGATTTATAAAAGAGCGTCAATTTCCATAAAAATATTATCTTAATTTTATTTATTTTCAGTATTCAGTTATTAAAAAAAAATGAAGTTTTATCTAAAGAGATTGAAGACATGTTACCAAATAAAATGTAAAAATTATTTATGGCATAAATCAAGTTCTGTGATAACAAAAATTAATTTACAATAAAAAGTAATGAATTCTTTTTACTAGCTTTGATGTTAAAATAATGCATATTTTAAATAATTCTTCTTGGATGTTCTAAAAAGATGATTAAAAATCTAATAAAGAAAGCAATATAAATAACTCATGAAATGTAATTTTTCTTGATATTTAGGTAGATTATGACAGGTATTGAATTGCTCAAGTTAAAATTAAAGGTATTGCAAAGCTTTGGTAAATTTTGAATTCTTTTGTTGGACAAGAAAAATTAGAACTTGATTTCAAAATCTAATAATATATGGGATCTTAAGAAACTATTTTACTCTAACGATATTAATTAAGATTTTCTTCTTCTTTTTACTTGAATTTAACCACAGTGTTTTTTTTAATTTACATTTAAATTGTTTTAATTCTTTTATATGTAAAGCAAGCAGGCTGAAAAGAGGCATATATACCGCTTGAATAAGTTTATGGATGGGTTTCTTCTACAACTGATTAGAAAATAATAAAAAGATTTATTCATTTATTTTAATTTTTAATTTATTTGAATCGCATCGACGCCTGTTTATAGATCCTTATGATTTAAAATTTTTATTAAAATAAACAGGCATCAAAAGAACTTAAAAAAAAAATTGCCAGGTCCTAAAATTCACGTACTTACAATTCACAGAGACCTCTTCAATTTCAAAAATAAAATTAATTGATTTGAAAAAATGCTTTTCTGTGTTTTTTTTTTAAATTTTAATTAAATTTTAAGATAGTCCAAGTGCCATGATAAGAATCAGCTCCTGGAAAAAAAATGTTCAACAGTTATTTAAACTATTTAAAAAAAAATAAAAAAGGCGATTTATTTTCTAATTCGAGTGTTCTTTTGTTTTTATGACTGAAAGAAGCTTGAAATCAAACCCTTTACTTAACCATTTTTTATTAAATCAAAATACCAAGTGTTTTAACCAAATTCCAAAGGTTGGTCATCAAAAGGTCCAGAAATTGATCAAACTAAATTTATGTCAAAAGTTATCATAAGGTATATTTGATGAAAAAATATTTTGTAAGCAGTTCATGGACCAACTTAATATTACATCTAACATTTTAATTCATTAGGAACATTAATTAAAAAACAATTTAATAAATAATTAATTTTAAAATTTTTATCTTATCACACCATGCACCATTTAGTTTATAAATGGTTTCTAATTTTTAAATTAGTTGCCTTTTTTTCTTTAAATTATAAACTCTCTAACAATAATTAAGATTAACATGCAATTTTTGTCTTATTCTAATTTTTTTATCCTTATAATGCTGTTCTTGTTTGCTTAAGAATTAAAATTATCTCAAGCAAAAATCGATAATTTTTGAATTTTAGTTTTCTGTTTTATACCTAAGACAAAAATCAAATATTAAGATTCATTAATAACACTTAATGAATTTCTTTTTTTCGTTTTGTTTTATTAGTAACAGCCACTTTCGATATTAGGACTCCAAAAAGACTTCAAAAATGTTAATTTTTTGTTTTTGTCAAAATTTACTTAAAAGTTGATTAGAAATTTTTTTTTGAAAATTTGTTATTTCATTCGGTAAATAAGAATTGGTTTTCAATCAAACATTTCGATCCAATTGAATCGTAAAATTTAATATTTTTTTAATCAAAAAATTAAATATTCAGAAGTATGAAAAAAAACACTTTAGATTAAAATTGGAAAAAATTCGAAAGAAAATTTTATTTTTTTTAAATTGAATTCATCTCAAAAATGATTGTTTATGAGTTAATTCTAGTATTTTAGCATTAGTATCGTTTTCAGCTTTCGAAACAGCAAAAAATAATAAAAATTTAAGCGACTTTAATATTTGTTTAATCGATCGAATTTTTCAATTAGAAAGCATTTTTTTTTTCAAATTTTAAAAAACAACTCGATGTTTAGAAATTTTGATTTAACCCTTTCAAATTTTGATTCTGGTTAAAAAAAGTAAAAAGTTTTAAGTCAATTAAATTTTTATTATAGTTTTTTATCGTTAGTACAATTTATTTTTTAATTAAATTTTAATTTATTTGTTTTCAATATACTATGAACAATTAAAAGGAAAACTATATACTTTTAAATGGCAACATTAAAGAATGATCCATCGATCTAAAGCCGAACCCAAAATTTCACTCTAGATTAACATGAAATTAGATTCCCTATTTTTTGAGAAATTAAAATGTGGTGTGTGCAGGGCATCTAAACAAAATAAGTTTAAATGTGCATCGCGAAAAACATGTTTTTTATGAAATTTTAATGCTAAATAAAATCTTTTGTTTAGAAGTTCAAAATAAAGCCCTTAGATAGGGAAATTTTTATGAGAAAAAAATAAAGTTGAGCGTGACTTTATGTTGAATTCTCTATAAAGTTAGTGGACCATTCGCGTAAAAAATATTTTAACATCGCTTTTGCATTAGTGTATTTTAATTTATGTACAATACTGGCGAGTCACGTCAATTTTTTTTGAACGTTCATGAACATTCATGAGCTTAACCGATAGAGTAAGACTAAAGTTGACTCATCTAAAGAAACTAACTTGGTATTAACTTTTCTCCAACCCAACCAATTTATATACTCACGGATAGTTCTATCAGATGCAGAAATGGCTTTTAGTTCAAAAGATGTAATTTCTGGGTTCCGTAACAAATATTTGTTTATTCTGATAATCTCAGAATTGAACACTTGTCTTTTGATAAACTCTCTTGAATCACTTTTTAAGTTAGAAACTTGGCCTAAAATTAGAAGAAAATATAGATAAAAATACCAATATCCTTACCGTTGCCAGTACTTAACACCTGAGCTTCAGTACTGGCAATGGGAAGGGTAGTTTTAAAACTAATTTTTATAATTTACGGATATTATTCCATTTTTTTATTAAAAATCGAAGGCAAGATTGATTAATAAAAATATTCTCTTCTCTGACGGCTTCACAAACTTTCTCGTACCTATTTTTTTTCAAAATAAATTTTGGGCTAAAGAAAAGTGTGATCAAGCGGGTTCTCTGGTAATTTTTTAACATTGGTCAATGAAAAAAGTATCTAATTTAGAGTAAGATGTTTTCAATTTTGGTTTAAAATCAAGGTCTTGTTCAAAGATCCAGGTCTTGTTCATGTCTAAGTTACTAAACACAAAATATTTTTTAATAAAGTAATAAAGTAAAATTTTTTGTTTTTTTAAAGTAAATGTTTTATTGAAAAAAAAACTTATTAAATTATTCTAAATAGTTTTTTATGAATGTTTATATTAAACCCGGGAACATTTTTAAAAAAGAAATTTAACAAAAAAATGGTTTTAAAAAAAATCAACAAAACAAAAATTTAAGTCCAATTCTTTTATAACATATTTTTTTTACAGAACATTGATTTTTTAACAAAAATTAGACAAACATTATTTTTTAAAACTGTTCAATAAACTTATCTTTTTGTTAATGCCGTTTTATGCACTTGCGCCATACGTCATTTTTATCGACTGAACTGTCACATTGATCCATACAAAATTTTCGAATAATTTCAACCCTCTCTGGGTCAAACGATTTTTTGGGCATCTGGCCAGGTAAGCTGATTCCTCTCACAATTACGTCTAATTTTAATTCGTCTCTATATAATTCGGTCATTAAGCAAGTGGACGAATGTGGAATGCTACCGGCCGTTTGCGCCAATTCCAAAAAATGATTGTAATCAACGTTAACTTATTTACCGTGGTGGAAATGGGTTTGTCACATGACGTCAGGTGACGAATGACGCTAACAGACGTCAGCTGACGTCATGTTTTTTTTATCATGTTTAAAATTTTGCTTACGTCAGCTGACGTCACATGACGTCATTTGACGTCAATTGACGTCATGTGACAAACCCATTTCCACCACGGTAATAAAATATTATTTATTAAATTATCAAAAATTTAAAAATAAAGAATTCTTGCATTTTTCTTTTTTTGGAACAATTTTGTCATTTTGAATGATTTATGAGTTGTTGGTAAGCAAGATATGGAATTTTTATCTAATGGGGTAGTTTTTAAACCAAAATTTCTTGAATTATTAAAAGACGGAACTGTATTTGGAAGACTATTGTTTTGGGGGTAATTTGGTTCACTGCTTTGATATGGTGAAGTAATCTCCTCTCCATTAGAAAAATTTCCATATTTTGAATCGCAATTCATACTTGTTTCTAACCTAAAATCTGTACTTTTTTGGTATGGACTCGTGATAACCTAAGAAAATTAAAAGTTAGACTTAAAATTTAATTATTATTTTATTTTTCCATACCTTTTTAATTAAATTTTTCAAATCGGACATGTTTTCGTTGAAAATTTTGAAATAATTATTTAATTTTAAATCATTCGATTTTTTAATAATCTGGACTCTCTCATAGTTTTTTATTTAATTCATTTTGTACCGAGTTTTTATTTAGACTTATCTACTATACTTTCTTTAACTAGGTTATCTACTAATTTTCCAGTGAAAGGGTTGACTGAAGCTCTTTTTATGAAAGCTAGCTTTCTTTTAAAAACTAGTCTCAGTTGGCTCCACATCCAATGCATACATTAATTTTGTTGTTCTCGCATTTTCATTTAATCTTACGATTCGCTTAATAATTGTGCCTTCAATAGTTTTGATTTTTCTAAGGTGTATGTTCTTGATTTTTAGTGCTTCACATTCGTAGGTCAGGACGGGTCTACAGTAAGTTTAATAGAATTTGATCTTTGTCTAAAGTTAGAATCTCTCATCATCTTTTCCTAGGGTTTTAATTGAGCTTATTGTTTGAGTTTATTAATTGTGTTCATATTATTTCTTTTGACTTCTCCATACAATCGACCAAAACCTTCAGAATAAAACCGTTTTTATTCTTGAATGAAAAGATTATAGTAAAACAGGCTAATTATATTATAAGTTAATTTGGTGAATTTTCTAAATTTCTCCTTAAAGAGGTTGTGCATTTAACCATGCAATTTTTGCCCCCAAAAAAAAGGTTTTTAAATGTTTTTTTGTTGGTATTTCAATTAAAATTATAAAAATATAGCGAAAAATCTAGTGTCTGTTTGGGTTTTTGGAATTCGAAAAAAAAAAAATTTTGTCTCCTCTCCCTTCCATGCACCTTTTTAAAAACTGCTGTGGTTTTAAGTTTGTATATCAGATAAAACTGCTTATTTTATATACATTAGCCTAATATTCTTGAAGCGCATTAGATAATCTACATAATTGTTTTCAAAGTTTAAGAAAATAATCGGGTTGTAAATTATAGTCCGACTGACTCAGTTCAATTCGCTTAAATCTTAATAACGTTTTAAAGGAAAATGGGAGTTTGGATCTGCAAGATGCTACAAACCTAAAAAAAAAAAATAGTCGTGCAAAAAGTGTGAAAAATAAATTTTACCAATTTATAATTAGAACAAATATTCAGACGATTGCATCCTTTTTGCACGACTTTTTTCAAGGTGTACCAAAAACGCTAAACTTTTTGTCATTTCGGAAAAAAAAAATAATTGAATCTTATAGAACAGAGGCTAGTGATAAAAAATTGGTACAAGGTAGAATCAAATATTCTTGGGGCTATTTAGAAAACAAGTTTATTCAAAAACAAAGTTTAATTATAATTTTGTATTAAAATTTTTTAAAATATTAAAAACCATTTAACCTGAAAGAGAAATTAATTTTCTACAAATTGATATGTCTAAGTCATGAAAATATTAATATGAACATTTTTTAAACTAGAAATATCCGATAAATAGAAAAAAAACATTGTATAGTTTATCTCTAATCATAGACAAGCCCCAAATAAATAATTAAAAAACCTTTATCATTTTAGATTCCTTAGATCACCTATTTTCGGAAATAGTATTTTTTGTTTTCTGAAAAGAGTTGTCCCTGAGGGGCAAAATTTACATGGTTACGTACACAACCCCTTTAGACGAAATATGTAAAAGTTGCATACCATTTTATACATCTCTTGAATATTTCTTTGACTGAATATTTTTAGAATTCGATTTCTATTTCGTTACCTTAATATTTATAACCAAATTTACCTGATGACCATGTAAGCTCGTTTTACTATAGCAATACATTGATTAAATTAATTTAGGGAAAAAATAAACATGTATCAGTAAAACTTTCTCATTCTACCGAAATGAACGTTCACTCAATGTTCATGAGTTTACAGGAACATTCATGGATGTTCGAAGTTCTATAAAAATAATTAAAAAACCTGTAAAAAAAATAATTAAATAATTGAATCAATTGAAATTTTATATCATTGTTTTCTTATCTCTTATTTCTCTAATAATTATTTTAACGAATTCTCTAGTCATTATTCGAACGAGTAGTCGATCTATTGTATCAGAAAAGTTTGATTTTTATATTCTCATTTGATTTATAATAATACAAGTGAATTTTTGAAGCACATTAAGATTTAATAAAATTTAAAAATAATTTTGAAATCTAATTAATCTGTGAGCAACAAATAAATTACATCTTAAGTTGATAAAAAAGAAATGCCTTAATGATTCTAATTGAATAGGAGTTTGAAATTTTTTAGATCATGATTTTCTGACTTTAATAAGCCGAGTATATATAATTATTAAAATTACGAATCGTGGAAAATTTAAATTTCTCATTGTAAGCCTAAGTATTTCTTCATAAACTAGTGAAAGAGACATCATATAATTATTGACTACATTATCATATTTTTTAGAAATTTTTCTGTAAATCCTCAAGATTAAAGATTTGACTTTAAAAATTTACAGAAAAAATTGTGACTAGCTAAAAAATTGAAAAATTATTAATTTCATTTTTTTTATTATCCAAAATTTTTTTGTCACCAAAAAAGTTCTATCAAATTACTCAAAATTATAAAAAGTTAAAGCTTTATACTTTTAATAAAAAAAATTTTTGGGACTAAATAGTTTTAATAACTTTGTCCCATGTTTTTTCTCATTAAGACCTGTCTATATGAAAAAAATAAAAATTTCTAGAAAGATATTTGGAAGCTTCTAGGAAATAAATTAATAAAATTGAGCTATTTTTACTTAATTTTTATTTTTTCGATATCACTTCATTTTTTATCTGTTATAAACACGAATAATTTGTAATAAAAGGAAATAAAATGCTTTTATTGAAAAATTCATAAAATGAACAACAAAAAAATAATTGAGACCAACCTTTCAAAATTTTTCTTAAAAATTACGAAATTTCTATTTGAATAATTTGAAAGATAGAAATTCTTTTAAGGATTATAGACATTTTTATTTTGATCCTAATCGTGTAGTCTTACATAATTCTTGCTTTTTTTTTTCTTTCAGAAATATTTTTAGTTTAAGTGAATTGGCATCACAAACTGGAAAAAGCTAATTATAAAAAAAAAGAAGATTTTTGTCTTGTTTTAAATTAGTAGAAAGCTCTTACGACAACAAAACGTTTGTTTGTTTTTTTTTATTTGTGGGTTTTGATAGTCATGCTATCTCACTGGTATAATCACGACAATGTAGGAAATACACTCAAAGTAAATTTTAAACCATAGAAAAAAATATATTTTTTATACTAAAAATTTTTATAATTTTGTTTAAAATTTAAAGCAAGTGAAGAGTAGTAGCGCAATGCCTAAAATGGAAGCAAATTTTCTTAAGTAAGTACAACAAATTAAAGACATGAATATAATTATTACCAATTTAAGTACCTTTTAGTAGAAATATTTATTAACTACAATCGGAAAAAAAATTTGTTTAAATAAAATAATAGAACATGTTTATAAAAAAGACGCTTCTGTATTGTCAAATCATAATTCTAGGTGATTTTTTAGACAAATGAAATGGAAATTTTTCATCTATTAAAGAAAATATTTTTTTAAATTAAATCTTTAAGGCTTCTGTGCAAAACCAATATAAAAAATTGCATTAGTAGCTAAAATAAAATAGGCATTAAAATAATACAAATTTTATAGATGATTAAAAAGAATAAGTTTTTAAAAAACCATCGCAAAAATCATTTTCGTAATTCTTGTGTATTTACCGTAAAACCTTGCTTATAAGCGACTAAAAATCACTACTTTGGAAGCCGAAATCATACCTTTGAAAAATGAATTTTATTTTTTCAATAAGTTTTCCTGATAGGGTTTAGTTGGAACTGTTTATTGAAAAACTAATTTCACTTTTCCTGATTATCATTCTTCTAGAAAAAGGTGGGTTAAGGGGGGCACTTATAAGCAAGGAAATACGGTACTGATAACTAACGCATTTTTGTGGCAAATTTTTAAAGTATTTTGTGACGGTACAACACATGTTTGTACCTGGTACAAATCCGATTTTGTACTATGGTATAAAACAACAAAATTAAAAAAATATATAGAAATTTATTTTTAAATTGGCAATTACTAAAATTTGGACCTAAGATTTACTCAAAAACAATTTAAAATATAAAACATAATTTTTTCTCGAATAAATTTTTCATTATATTTTGACCAAAATGAAACATACAGCCTTTGTTTTTGTTTTTCATATTTTCTTTTTTTTTTTAATCGGGGAAAAAGTAGATTTAGTTTAAAAGGCTAGTACGGTTGAGGAACGTTTAAATTAAAGATGGTTTAGGCTTAAACCTTTTATTTAATTTAATATAACCGTAAACCCTTGCGAGATAGAGCGTGGGCTATTTTTCAAATCCTAGGTTTTGGTGCATGCAAAAGCGACCATAAATTCCATGTTAAAATCGTCCCCCTTCTGATGCGTGCACTAAAATGGTTTTTTTCATGTTTAAACGCAGCATTAAAACCCGAATGTAAAATGTTTTCACCAAAAATTTTTCTTTTGAAACAAGCTTTTCAGCAAACTCACTTGTACCACAGCTTTCTCAACAGTCGATATTTTGTCCAGTTAACTGGCTGATGTGGAAAAGTAGTTTGACCGAAATTAACTGAGGAGCAAAATGCCCTAAAAAGTATTTTAAGGCATTCATTTACCATAGTGGAATGCATTTACATAACATCATCAATTTTTATTTAATTGACGTCAAAAATTAATGAAATATACAATAAAGTATATATTAAACAATGACATAATGTGTCAAATACATTTCATCCGTGGTAATACTCGCTGACTCAGAAAATGTTGATATTATTCAATAGATTAAATTCGAAAACAAGAATGTAGTAAAATATATCTTTCGAAATTTTATAATTTTTTCTTTGAATTTCAACTTTTAGGAGGGCACTTTTTTTCTAAATCCTAATTTTTAACGCCGCATCAAAATCTAGGATCCAATTTTTTTATTAATAAAAAAATAGTTTTTAATAATTTTTTGGTTTTTTATTTTACTTAATTTTTATCCCAGCAATATTACTCAAAAACTCGAATTTTCAGGCGTGTTATTTAATTTTTGATTTTTAATGCGGGGTCACATTAGGTTTTTCGAATTTTGACCCGGCGTTATTTGGGTTTTAATGCTGCGTTTAAACATGAAAAAACACATTTTAGTGGACGAATGAGAAGAGCGGCGATTTTAACATAGGGTCGATGGTCGCTTATGCATGCACCAAAACCTAGGATTTGTAAAATAGCCCACGCACTATCTCGCAAAGGCCTACGGTAAAACAACAACAAGAAAAATAAATTTATTTGAATAGAGCATGTTTCACTAGTCCTTAACACAAGTTAAATAGCAGTGATATTATATTACTGTATTTTCTAAAAACTTGACTATTTGCTTAAAATCTTCTCAGTTTTTTATGAGCTCGTTCTTTTTAACGCATTTTTACTCTTTATTAAAAAAAAATAAATTTTTTATTTCTTAAAAATCTGATCTACTGAATGTTATATATACAGCATTGTGAAAAAATTAGAGAAAATCAAGTTTTTTTTTTTGAATTTTATTCAAAACA
>NTPY01000700.1:510499-531892 GCA_002922825.1 Brachionus calyciflorus
AGCAGTTTTTAAATAAAAAAAAAAAAAATTCCGAAAAATTCATTCATTCCAAACTGACAATCTTTTAAATTTAAAAATAAGAAAATTTTTATATTTTTCTCTAATTTTTTCACAATGCTGTAAAGGAATTACTCATCGATTAATCCAAAATATTCAAATCTTAAATTGTATAATGTTTCAAAATTTCGCTAAAATTAATCAAAGGCGTTAGTTTAGTTTTTCTTTTTAAACTAATAAAATGAAATGAATTAAAAGAATGCAAAACGCTTTATCTTATAATATGATCTAATGCATCAGAGATGGCAATTAATAATTTGACATCATAATATAAATGGTATAAATTCTTCTATCGAATTTAATTTTTCAAACTAAATAAAAAAAAGATCACTGTAAAGACTCTTCGTTATCTACGAAAATCTTTAATTAAGCTTAAGCTGAGAAAGTTATTAAAAAGGGATAGAGATACCGGGAATCTCTGCTAAAAGGGGTGTGGGGTTCCCATTTATCACTAATGAAGTGAAAAATATTGATTAAATATTTGGAATATGTGATTATATAATTTTACTTAATTAATGTAAATTCATCCTTTGTTTATTACTCTTAAAATAATTTTTAATCAAATCCAATAATCTATGTGCTTTGAGGGTATAATAGTTAATTTAAACATTCCACTACAAGTTGTTCTTTATGTACATACTAAGGGCCTTTTCACAAGAAGACTTTTCTAAAGGCTTTCTTTAAAATATAGTACTTAAACTTTGTTTTTGAATAACCAAAGTGAATCATTTTACATTCATTAGGATTGAGTTGAGTGAACCACTCAGATTATTATTTTTAAACCTTATTTAAAAACGTCAAGTAACTTGTTTTTGATTGAATGATTTTCATCATTGAAATTACGGATTTTTATGAATTTTAATTTTTTGGTCCTTACTCGATTAATCGAAGATTTTATCCCATGAAAATTGATACTTTAACTTTAGAAATTTTATTGAATTTTAAAATTTCGGGTTCTAGAAGTGTTTCTTGGAAAAATATGCTTTGTGTTTTAATGGAGTGATTAATTTCAAAGAGTTTTCAATAGAAATTTTTTTCACTTAACATGTCGCTCTTTTGGAGATTTTTGGAAATTACTGTCCGTTATATCGAAAATTTACGTTAATACCTTTTAATTACGTAATAAAATAATTTTTTGTAATATTTATTGAATTCAAAAATTTCTTTATGAAGTTAATAAGATTTTGCAATCTTAAAATCGCTATATTTAATAAGCTTATTTTAAATTGGATAAAAAATCGGAAAAATTTTTCCTCTTATTTTGTTTAGATATTTAACCTGCAATTACAGAACATTATCGAACTTTGTTTTGTAATGTAAAATGTAAATGTTTGTTTCGTTTTTAGTTGGCATCATCTTTATATTATTAAGCCTTAAAATTTTTTCAATAAGGCTGCACACAAATCAAATATAATTGTAATTCAAGCGCAAGTGATTAAAAATCATTAATCAAATGTTTACATTTAAAAACAAAGAAGATTTTTTCTCATCTAAAAATTCTAAAATTAATTAAAAATCGGATTTCCTTAATGCATTGAAGAAAATAAATGATCAAAATTAGATAATATTTTGTCTAATATTAAAATTGAAACAATAAGGAAAATGATGTTCAAAATATAAATGAGAACTTTTTCCATTTAAAAAATAAAGAGAAAAATTTAATTCTTTTATTTTGTAAAAATATACCAGGAATAACAACGAAAAGAAAATTATTTGTAAATTTAAATTATTTCCGAGCTTAATGAGAAATACCATTTTTGTTTTTTCGATTTAACATGAAATCAATGATTCTTTTTTTTTGTAAAGGGTACCAGATTTACAAGTCAACTCAAGTTTCATATTGCCACAACAATCAACAACAAGTACTACTAGTATAAATAGTATAAAAGGAAGTAACATGAATTTACGAGATGGATCACCGAATTTTCGTGTTCCATGGAAAATTGTTTTATTGGGAGATGCAGGCGTCGGAAAAACATCGATTGTAAGTCTAACAAAAATAAGAGTTGAAAAATCTTGTTAAGAGTTTGAATATTAATTTGAATACTACAGTGATTCACGGTTAACTCGACCTCATTCGAACTTAAAAAAATTCTGAGTTAACCGTAACAAAGCATAATTAGGAAAAAAATAGATTATTTATTTATTTATTTATTGAATAGAATTAACCTCCAAATTTTGGAGAAAGTATAAAATTAAAGTAAATTAAATTAAAGTAGCGTTTCGACGGCCACAAGCTGGGTTAGTTAGGTGTTTTACTCAATATAACACCATGAGATAATTTGGGAACTCATTTGAATTTTTTTGACTCGCACAGGATTTGTACTCTCGACCTTCTGCTTGGACGCCCATGACGGTACCAACTGAGCTATCTCCCCCAGATTATAGTTTTTTATCTCTAATCTTGTCTCAAAAACAAATATGTATAAGCTTCAAGACATATCATTTAAATCTATATACCTATGCTCTATCTGAATATCGACTTATTTTTTCATTAAAAGAAATATTCATGTATTTGGGATTACAAAGATCCAAAAAAAAAGATCTGATCCTACCAGATACAAACCTATAAGCGTCACCAGTTCCCTTGAAAAAATCCTGAAAAGGATTGCAGTTTTTTTTCGATATCTTTCAGGCATTTGACTAAGTCTGGAATAATGGCGTTATATTCAAATTAACAGAAATAAGTGCTCCAGTATTATTAGATGGATTAAAAACTTTATTTCAAATATAAAATTCTTTATTAAACTTAATAGTTATTCCTCATCCTTTGAAAAAATTGAGACAGTTGTACCACAAGGTGCAGTAATTAGACTTGTTCTCTTCAGTATCTTTATTAATCATGTTTCCAAAAAAGACAAGAAAAACCAGTCATACTCAACTCTTTTTATTGATGACCTAGTAAAATTCTTTAAATTTGGTCGTTTTGAAAACTTGATAAAAACATATTTAAAAAAATTTAAACTGGGCTCCGCAAATGGAGACTTAAAATGGTCACTGACAAATGTAATCACATAAAACTCCAGCAACCACTCCAAAAATCGTTATCTTAGTTTAAAAATGTTTTGGAAAGCAAATTGCCTACTATGTCTCAATTCTGCTTTAACACCCAAACAGAGTTTTTCAAAATGAATTTAAATAAAAAAATTACTCTATTGTTTATTAATTTTTAAACTCTTAAAAAAAGATAAAACAGTATTTAAATGGAAATTTTAATGCCTATTACAATCCTACTGTAGAAGATAGCTATTTACACAATGCCACATTACCAGGTATTTAAAACAAATAATTAACTTGCATTTAAAAAATAAAGCTCTCTATGACAATATAGCTTTATTATTTGAATAAAAGAAGCTTATTTTATTTAATTTTCAGATGGTCAGAATCAATGTATAGAAATATTAGACACCTCAGGTTTCTATCAATTTCCTGCCATGAGAGAATTAAACATTCGTCTAGGTACTGCTTTTATTTTAGTATTTGATTTATCAAAAAAAGAAAGCTATCAAAGTATAATTGAACTTCGGCAAACTATTTATTCCATTAAAAGTAACGTATACATAATAAATTCTACAAAGCAAAGATTTTATTTTTTATTATTTAAGATACTGAAAATATTCCGATAGTTTTAGTTGGTAACAAATTAGATTTGAAAAATGACACGTCTAAAGTTGCATCGAGTTTAGACGATAAAATGAAATCTCAATACATAGAAACAAGTGCTAAAGATAATATAAATGTAACTCAAATATTCAAATTGGTTATTGATCTTATTATAAAAGAAATTGAAGAAACTCGCGAGGCCATAAATGCAGCAAATAATGTTGGCCGTCGAAATAGTTCAATTTCTTTTGTAAGGCGTATAAGTACACATAATTTAATGGGTCTAAAGACTGTTGATCATTCAGCAAGACGCTTTTCCGAACCAGCTTGTGTAGATAACAAAATAAAAGACAAGTCAAACCAGAAAAAATCTGATAAATGCACTAGTAAAGAAAGTAATAACAAAGGTTGTAATACACCAACAACAACCACAACTAGACGAAAGCAAAAGAATTGTATTATATCTTAATATTTTTTCATTTCTTTGAATTTATGTAATATTAAAATTTATATCGAGTGACTATTTTATTTTAAAACTATTTTTTTAAAACGTGTAAATTTTTTTTGTTGTTGTTTGGGAATTTTTAAATGTGACAGTTTTTTGAAAATTATTTTTTTTATTTTAAAGCAGTTTTATTTTAATTCATTCGAAAAAACCTCAATGAAAGAAAAAAATGAATAAAATTTTAAACTTTATTATTTTGTTTCTATTTTTGTTTAATAAGTTGATCTTGGCCAAGGCTGATCTTAGTCCTGTTGAAAATTTAGTTGAAAATGGAGAAGTTGTGAGAATAAGAGGTTATTATGAAGCACCGGAAAGTTATGTCTTTTTAATAAGTGATATCTTATTGGCTAGACCAACAAAATTAATAGAATATAAAGATTCGTTGGCTAGTGTCTTTGGAGATTGGAATATTACTGAAATATTGAATAATTTGTCAACCAGTATTATTTATGGAAATTTAACTCAACAAATAAAAAATGACAATATTGATGCCGAGGCTAACTTGTATAGATTTTTAAGTCAAATTGATGAATATGTTTCACCAACGATTGCCAAATTCGACATACCATTATATATGAGGTTCTTATTTATACAATTTAAATGATAAATTTAATAATTTCTTAATTAAAAATTATTCTTTTAGAGAGAAAATAGACTTACCTTTAATCCTCGAATGTGATTTTATCAAACATCGAATGAATGAAGCGGTATTATAAATTTTTTTAAAATATTCTTTTTTCTTTATTTTATTTCAACAAAATTTTGAGTCGATCTATTTTTTTTGGACGAAGTCGTCTAATTAAAATTGCTTATATCTACTTAGATTGATCTAATGCGTGATTTAAAAACGAGGATTTTACCTTTAAGCCTTTCTTATAACTTATTTGGGTCTAGTAGTTTATGAGAACGTTTGTTCACACAATAGATGAACGATTCTTGTTCTCAGGTTTGGTAAACAATTGGTAAATTATGTAGCCGTATTTTGAAGGTGAAAGATGTTTAAAAAGCCAATAAAAAACATAAACATAACTAAAAATTTTTTGGATTTTTTTAATATTAAAATTGATACCGTAAACTCGCGTATTTAACCCATGCATCTATCCTGGGTTTTGAATTTTTTTTCTAAATACTTTTGATGCGGTGTTGAAACCGAATTTTTAGTCTTAAAACCGCAAAAAACAATATTTTTAATAAAAAAATTATGTCAAATGATGATGTCGGATCATTAAGGAACAGATTTAAATTCATCTTGAAATGACTCAATCAGAATGGAGGGAAATCACCTTTTCTTAACTTTTAGATGATGAGATTACTCTTATTGAACTCATTGAGTCATTTTTTTTAAATTGGCTTTTAATATTAATTTAAATAGAATAATCCTCAAGTAATGAATTATTTTCTTTTCCTCATTCATCCCACATCATCATTTGACTTGAAAAAAAATCAACTTCGGTCAGGTCGTGAATCGGAAAATTTTAAGTGACTTTGTCTTAAGTCTGAGTCAATTACCTTTAGAGACTTTTTTTGAGTCTAAGTCCGAGTCTTAACAACAAAAGACTCAGATTTTTGAGTCTGAGTCGAACCAAAAAAAAAGACTTAAGTCACTTTAAGTCCGAGTCTTCAAGATAAATATTATTGGACATCACCATTACCTTTACTTGACAATTATCATAAACGGCACTATTTCCCAAATTTTTTTTTTGGAAATTTTGGTAATGGTCTGGTAATAGTCACGCTAATTCTCCTTTTTGATGCTGCTAGATTAGATCATCTGCAAGTTTCAATTCTAAACTAAAACTAGAATAAGAAGAGCATAACAAAAAAATTAATTCTTTTTTATTTATTTTGTTTTTATTTGTTTAAATGCTTATTTGTACTCAATTTACTAGTAGGAAGAACCTATCCGAGAGTAATTGAGTTAATTCACAAGAATATAGCCAAACGGTCATATTCATCGATTAAAAAAAAGTATTATAAAATTCTTGACGGGTTCGATATCTTTTAATTCTAAGGAAGGAATTTTTAAATATTCATTTTAAAGTTAAGAATAAAAAATAGTCTAAGTTTCAATTTTGACTTTATTGGCCAAAATTTCTAGTTTTTTTTTTTGAAAATAACACAAGAACTGGAATAATCCTCTCTTGTTTGACGCCAATATTTATTAGATAGACAAACTAGAAGGTGACATTGACCACGTAAAGTTATATACAGAGAAAATACAAAAAAACGATAATTTATTAGATAGATATTTAATTGAATAAAGCCTTGGATTAAAAATCTTTTTATTACATCTTTTAAGGGAGTAGATTTTAATCACTCATGAACTTTAAAATAAATTGCAAGAAATTTAAAAAATCGTCATCAATCAAATGAAATTTAAAATTAGATTATAATTAATTAAGCTAAAAACAACTCTAAAAAAGACCGACAAAAAATAAAACAAAGAAACGTATTGTTTTTGAAATTAACCGTTTCTTTTCTCATCGATATTTTTTAATAAATTTTTAAATCATTAGAACTGTGTGGAAATTACTTTATTTAAGGATTATTAATCGATAATTTTTAAAGCTTAAAGGGAATAAAATAAGACTGAGTCTTTTAATATGTCTAAGACTTAAAATCAAGACTGAGTCTTTGTGTCTTTAAGACTCTTGACTTTTGACTTAAGTCATTTTAGCTAATTTTTAAGACTCGGACTCTGCCGACTCAGTCTGACTTAAAAAAGACTTAAGTCTTAAAGACTTGTGTCACTTTTCACGATTCCCTAACTCTGGTGTAGTCACAAAATTTCTCTCATTCATCTCCTTAAGCTGTATTTTTTAATCATTAGAAGCTGGAAATTTCAGTTTAATACGATGATACGCTACGGTAGGGCTACGATACGACATTAAAAAAATAGAAGTGCAGTTTTTCTTTTAAAAAAATTATTAACTTTCTAAAATTATCAGGATGTAATTGTATTTTTAATTTTTAAGAGATTGAATTTTTTTTTGAATTTTGAAAATCATTCGCCTTTTGAGATCAGCGAATCAGAACAACTAATATGTATTTTGAAAGGAAATTTAACTATGGTTCTCCTACGTCCCGAAGAGTATGAAAAAGTAAGTCTTAACAAAAAAAGCTAAATTTAAAAACAAATTTACAAACAAAAGTTTGTAGTTTTTAGCTTTTGAACTAAACTCTGAAGAAAATGACATTAAAAAAATAAAGCATAGTATTGGTCAATTGGAAAAGGGTCAATGCTTTTACATTCCAGCAAAAACGTAAATATGAATTCAAATAATCTATTTTAGAAAACTAGTTATTAAATTGTAAGAAAAATAAATAAAGATATTATGCAACCCAAGCTGAAAATGTCTGGTTCTATTCATTATCATGGGCTTTTAGTGATCAAATTTTAAATGTTACTGATTGTGGTAGTAAAGATTCAAAAACAAAAATATCAAATTTGGCTTTCAAGAAAGACTTCAATAGCGCCAATCAAGAAACTAAAATTGGATTTTTGTAAGCCTGAATATCAACTAAAAAATTTTCCAAATTTTTAATTAAAAAAAAAATTTTTTTAAGATCATATTTCTTACTCTATCTTGATCCGAATCAAAAAGAAGGCATTAATAAAAATGATTTTATTGAAAAAGTAAAAACTGACGAAACTATAATGAGATCAATTCAAGTTTGTGATAATCAATGTCCATTCATTTTGAGCAAGGTTTTATTAAATTAAAAAATAGCTAAGAAAAAAAGATATTTTGAATTTTTATTTTAATAGATTTTTGGTGAATTGGACACTGACAAGAATTTAATGTTTTCATTAAACGATATTCTCAATTTAGAATATAAGGGTGCTTTAATGTTAAATTCTAAAATTGAAAACCATATTCAAGAGCTAGGACAATCATTACTTAGTCAAGTTGAAAATTTAAAAAAGGTTTGATTCGCTTCATAAATAATTATTGATTTTATTTAAATATTTTTTTTTCCTAAATTTAGTCATTTCAACAACTAAAAAATCTTGCTGAGCAACATGGTATGACAGATCAAGTGATGGGCCTATTAAAGCAAAAATTGAATGAATGGAAAAATTCATTATCTGAAGAAGAAAAACAGAAATATGGAGAAGTTCAAATGGACTTGTTATTCGAGAAATTGTTTGATTTTAGTGGTGGTTCGAATAAACCAAATGAACGAGCAGAACGACGAGATGAAGCAAGAAAAAATGCAGGAAATAAAAGGAATGATATCAAAGATGAAAAAGCTCCTGAATCATTTTTGAACATAGATGAAAATGAAGAAGCAGAAATTTCAGCTGAAGATGATGATGATGACCAAAATAGACAAGAATTATAAATTAATTAGCTTTTTGGTTAACGAGATCATAATTTTAACTCGCGTTTTTAGTCAAAACTAAAATCAAATTGATTGCAAAAAAAAACTGGGACTTTCAATTGACTTCTTACAAAGCTTTAACCACCTTAATTAAGGTAGCCTGTATACAGCTTTTCAAGAATAACATTTTGCACCAAATAAAGACACTAATTTTGTAAAAATTGAATATTTTACGACTGAAAATATACAACACTTATCTAAAAAATAATGTTTCTAGCCAAACTTGACTCGATGAATACGAATTTGCAAACAAAAAAATTAGTGCAAAATTTTATTTTCGAAGAACTTTATACAGGCTATCTTAACTAAGAGGGTTAAAGCTTTGTACGGAGTCAATGGAAAGTTTTTTTTTGCAATCACTTTGGTTTACCTTTATAACCAAAATAAGGATATTAGTTTTGACTAAAAACGCGAGTTCAAATTATGATAACCTTACGATTTTCAATTTTTATAAATGAGTACAATTTAAAATAGATTTAAAAAATAATTGATTCTCTCCAAAGTTCTAAATTTTATTGACATCTATTTTGTTTAAACATCCTAGAAGATAATTCAAAAAAGATTTTATATATGGTTGTTAATTTGAAAGAAAATCGCAATTTTGACAGGAGTTTTTAGGCTAATGGCGTTCATACGACATAAAAGACTTGTCTACAAATTATAATCCCACAGTAAATAGCAAACGAAGATTGTTCTTTCGTATTGTTTTCTAAATACTGGACTAAAAAAAGCTGTCAAAATTACGATTTTCTTTCGAATTAATTAACATATTTAAAATCGTTTTTGAAGCATCCTATAATTCTTTAAATTCAAAAACTTTAGTTGAAATTAAAAGAAAAGGGGATGGGTCTTTTTAAAATTCAGTTGCGCATTTAAATTTTTATTTTTTTGAGCAAAAAAGAACCAAATTGAAATTTGAGCTAAATGAATATTTTGCCTATTTTTTTGTAAGGAGCTACACAGATACCATTGCGCTACCAGATACGATAAAAAATTTTATATGAAATATTTTTAACTGATATTTAAATACCAGTATGGATTTTATAATCAGTATAATTAAACAATTAGTATGAAAATCATTATCAAAATCCGAATAGATCTTTCGAAGCAATTAAGATTATTAAAAATAAGAAGCACATTTTCGCAAACTGAATTATTCAATTGCAAAAACATAAATAATTCCCAATAAACCATAAGTATCAGTGTACTTTTATTCCTTCAAGGACCCCCTAAAGCACTTAAATTTTAGAAACATAAACCTTTTGGGTATTTTTTTATTTATTTAATGATTATTTAAAAAAAATTACATAAATTTTTGTTTAAAACAGGACAGCTAATTCTTTTTTAATCGAATAAAATCTAAAATCTCTCTAAATATCATCGAAAATGATAATTAATCGAAAGATTTTTTTAATCTGCTTTTTTTATATTGGAAAAATTTTCGGAAGTTGTGATAAAAACAGTTGTAAAATTCAGCCAGATTCTAATCGATTAATATGTCGGAGTCAGTACGAAATAATTAGCTTGGATAAAAAATGTTTTGACACTTCGACTGGTGGTTTTTATATTAAGCTTAAGCAAAATGAAATTCTATCACAAGATTCACTAACATTTATGGTTAAATTCTTCGTATCTAATTACATAATTATATCTCATTTCAAAGGACTCCATACTGACTTTTTCCAGAATTTGAATCGATTTGAAATATCTAGTGATTCTAGAATTTTTATAACTCTAAATAATGCTATTTTTGAATTGTACAATAATCAGAATTTAATGGTCGAATCTTGTCAATACGATTTTCCCTTAAAAGAAAATTTTCTCATTAACCATTTAACATTTTCTTTTGGAATGACATATAGAACTAAAATATGCCCACAGATATTTCAAAATCTTCAAATCGAAAATTTCTTTTTTGAATTTATGGCAAATATTTTCTACAAAAAAAATTTTATTAGCTTTACAAATATTTACCAAAATTTAAATATTGTTATAAAACGAGTCTATTTTAATTTATGTGATAATTTAAATCTTGATAAGACCCTACTTTCAAGCGACATATTTAATTTAATTGAAGAATTACATATGGATAGTAAAATCAAATCAATTGAATCTGATTTGTTTAAAAATTTTACTAATCTTCGATACATTGAATTTAATATTTTTTTTACAAAATATTTATTCCATAAAAGTTTAGAATGGATAAAATCAATAAATCAAGATTTAAATGTAAATATTTCAAATAGAAATGATATAAATTCAAATTCATATAGAACAGCTCATATAAAACTAGTTCAAAATGGTTTAATTAGAGATGATTACTATTCAAAAAGTTATTTCTTTTCCGATGAGAATTTTTGTTTGTACAAAGATTTTCCTTTTAATCAAATGGTATTTTTAAGCTTCGATGGCACGTTTAGTAAAAATGATGAAACTTGTACAGAGGTCTTTCTAAAAAAATCTTTTGCTAACTATGATATTGATTCAATAATGTATTTTAGTTTATTAAATAACCATTTAGACAAGTATCTAAACAATTCAAATTGCGATTTTGAAAAAATGAAAAAAAGATGTGACAAGAAAAGTTTTTTTAGACAAGAATTTGATTTAAATGATTTCATAAATATTATAGTTCTATTTGATTTTATTCTACTTGTTTTTCTTAATCCATCCTTAAGCTTAATTACAGGTGTATTATTCATCTTATATTTATTCAAGTGGGAAAAAAATAAAATTTTAGATCATAAAATAGTAAGAACATATTTAGTAATGAGTCTGGTTTTCTTAATTTTGGGTCTAATGTCTTTGATTAATGAATGTCCAGTAAAAATCGGTTTATTTTGCTCGAACATTCGCACATTTGTTATTGTTCAATATTTTCAACTATTATTTACTGATTTTATTCAAAATATTTTCAAAATTTGCTTAAATAGCATGGCAAGTTTTTTTATTTGGTATCAAATATATTTAATTCAAAATCCCGATTTTAAACTGAGCTCTTCGATTTCTTTTTTTAAGAAACTTTCATGTATCATTTTTGTGTTTTCAATTGGATTTAATTTACCAGGTTTTTTATTTAGAAAAATAAATAATGAAAATCCTGAAGACAATTATCCAATAATTATAGCCGGAAATTTTTGGTTTAATCGTCAATTTGAAACATACATAACTATTGTGGCCTATTTACGAAATTTAATAGACTATGTCCTGTTTATTCTTGTTAATTTAATTTTAGCAATTTATTTGATTTATGTCAAATTTGGTACGACTCGAATTAAACAAAAAAATAATTCACCAAAATTATTCAGAATTATATTTTTTAACATAATTTTAAATATTATTTATAAAATACCAGATTTATTTTTGGCCATTAATTTATTTTTAAGTTTCAAACCTTTTGGTTTAATAGAAATCAACTCGTTTTTGGATCTTTTGTTCCAATTCCATGATTTTAACATCGATTTGTCATTTTTCACCAAGCATTTAAGTCACCTTTTTTTCATATTTTTTCTATTGCAAAACTTTCTAATAACTTTAAAATCAATTAGTTTAATTTAAATTTTATTTTAAAATTTAATGTGGATATTAGTCGATTTATTTTTTTAATTAGCGTTCATGGTGAACTTATTTAGGTAATTAATTTACAAGTCACTTTGCGACTTTTCCTAATTCTTGCGTATTTCCATAGATTTCTGACTTATCTAACAAATTTACATTCTAGAAAGCATCATGAACCTAGTGGAATTTACTTTCTTGGGAAAATCCATAAACTTTCATGAAGTAAATTGCCGAAAACTGGATAAAATGTTTTAGTTTGCTTACGATTTTTGTTAAATTGTCTGTTTTTTTATTTCGAAAATGTGTATTCTATAAATAAGTCTCATTTTTGTGTATTTTAATTTTTTACAATTCGTAATTTTTATTTTTACATTTTCTTTTTGCTGAAAGAAGGGCGCTAAACCTTCAAGCAGCTGACCTTGCGGCTATTTTTCTAAATAAATAAAATAAAAATAATGTAAATGAATAAATTATAAAATTTCTTTTTTTTTCCTTAAAAAGTAATTAATAATAAAAATTAATTTAGGCGATTTTTTTTTAGAGTAAATAAAAAAAAAAAGTTGTTGTGTTAATTAATCATTAGTTTAAAAATTTTAAATGAGAACTTCGTTTTAGCGAAACGAATATTAAATTTAGTTCAGGAGATTGGTCCCTTCCAACAAAAATTTATTAGCCTCTTTTACCCCGCAAAATTTGCGGGGTTTTCATATTTAAGTTTATTTAAAATAAATTTTTTCAGTTAAAATTCTTGTAGTACTCTATTCTAGTATTGTCCAAAAACGTAGTACAGTACTGTGCGAAAGTAAAGGATGTCACGGTTAAAAAGTTCGGTATAGTATGTTATTATTGGGATTTCGGCGGAAATTCGTAAAAAATGTCTAATTTAGACAATTCAAGAATTTAAATATTCGATAAATACCCAAAAAACTCTTGCAGAGTCGAACTTGTCGAATCGCATTTTCAAAGAAAAGCGAATTCTATCCTGTAAGAACTTTTATTTTTCTTAAGAGAAAATAATCAAAACTAATAAGTTTAAATTTTTAAAAATTTTTATTCAGTGCTGCTATTATTTGTATTTTACCAAAATATAAGGAAATTATGTAAAATTTTTAGTTGTTAATTTATGGTTTATAAATATAATTGAACCAAATCACTTTTAAATAAATAAATCCTTCATTTCTCTTAAAGAACTATACAAATAATATAGCGACACTGTATAATTGTAGTGGGCTTTATTCGTGTTTATCCTTGTTTTTAAAACTATTTGAAATTCTAATTCCAAATTGGTTAACATATTAGTGTTCTAATAGACACCATCCAACGACACTGATTTTCAATCACTTTGGAAATAGCTTTGGCGCATTTATTCTTAAAATTTTGATTTTCAATTAATGCATATTATTTTTAAAATAGTAAAGTTAGATACTCATAGAAAAATTCTTTGGAACCACCGTATACCGAGTATTGAGTGTCCACGGGCATTTTACCGTCAAGTTTTTTCAAATTTGTGTGGTTCTCTTTTCAAAATGCGTTACTTTTAAATAGAACTAATTGGAAGTTATGTACCTAATATAGTGCCGAAAATCATAAACCGTTGTAACGGTGCTATCATTTTTCGGTATTTTTGAATTTTTACCTCAGATAATAAAATCTTTTAACAAAATTGTCTAGAATAGCTTATTAGCTTTAATTGAAACAAAAAATGCTTAAGATAGTTTCAGCCAAATGGAAGTTGTTAGACAGGAAATTTAATAGTACAAATTAATTTTGTTGGAAATGGAGTTGTTGTAGAAATCGATGAATCGTTATTTGTTAGAGTCAAGCATAATAAAGGCAAAGACCTTAAGAGAGAGCAGGTATGGGTCTTTGGATTATATGAACGTGAGTCCGCAAGATGTCTTTTTTTTGTAGTGGTAAAGAGAGACGCAGTAAATTTATTAAACTTAATACACAAATACGTGGCTCCTAATTCGATTATCTATTCCGATTGTTGGTCATCGTATAATCGAATTAAACGTCTTGACAAAAATTATATACACCGAACTGTTAACCACGACTTGTATTTTGTTGACCATCTTACAGGTTGTCATACAAACTCAATCGAATCTATCTGGAACAGTGCTAAAATACACCTAAAGAAAATGCGAGTTAAAAGATGTTATCTTCAGTCGCATCTTGATTAATATACCTGGAGACACCATAAAAATAATTTAGAAGCCGTTCTAGTCATTACTGAACCTACGGTAGCACAAAATATTCCAGATATGGTTCATGGTGTGATTTCATTAAGTAAATTAGACACGCAGAGTTTTACAGTCGCAATCGACATGTTAATTTTTCAAATGGAACAAGGCTTGTATTTCGAATATCGCTTTAGTAGCGACTTAAATAAAGATCAAAGAAAAGTGATTTATGATAAATGTAATAGTAAAAATATTGGATTTGTTAAAAGTGGAACGAGATATGTATTTGTGAGTATTAAGATTACAAAAATTAGAGTAGAGACTGGACAAAATCTGATTTAGAACTTAAAACTTTGAGTCAAATTGAGTGTCCACGGGTAGAAAATGTAGCGAAAATATTAGCTGAAGATGAAAATCCAATTAAAGGAAAAAGAGGAAGACCGCTTAAAAAAAATAAAATTTTTTTTTCTAAGTACTAATTTAAGTTTATTTAAGTTAAATTGATGAATATTCAATTATTTTTTTTGAAATAAAAGACAAAAAATAATTTTTTGATTAATTAATTGGTCATTAAATTATGACCAGGTAAATTTTTTCGTGACCATTAAATTTTTTACCTGGTCACAAATCTACCTGGTCATGTAATTTCATGACCATTGGTCACATTCTTTACAAGACCAAAATTAAACAATTACTTTATTTAGCTATACTTAAGTTGGCTTGGGTTACTTTTGTTACGACACGAAAATTTGTCACCTAACAAAATTACTTTTTTGAAAAATAAAAATTTGTTACGAAAAGTGTAAAGTGTAACAAAAGTATACTTTTATTTATTTAATACTTTGTTACATAAAAAAAAAATCAAGTCAATTATAATTAATTAAATTGAAAAATGACAATAAATATTTAATCACTTTCGTCTGAATCGTCACTAATACTCTCTACCTCAGAAATATCATCACAATTGTCTTAAAGCTTTGCTTCTAGTTTGGAAAAATCGAAGGCCTGAATGGCATATTTGACGTAAGTATCCTTATCCTTAAGCATTTGTTTTTGGTTCAATAAAATCGCATCATTAATCACGTACAACTTATTTCTTGTGGGAGGTTTCTCATTTTTAGCAGCTCTAAAATACTTAAGACTGGCATCAACCTCTTCAATTTTTAATTTATTTATAAGCTAAAAAATATCAGGCCTGGCAATACTTAAATGAATATTTAATTTTAAATTGAAGCCTTCCAAATTATTATTTGTACGTGGAGTACCATTTGTATCGAAGTGATTCCACATTTCGATTATTTGGATAATATCGAAAATTCTCACTCATTTTAATTTTCATACGTTTAATTAATTAATTATTTTCAAAAAAATTTTTTTTTTAATTTTTCGAATTTAGTGTAAACTGTAACAAAAGTAAACTTTGAAAAATTCATTTTTTAAAAATTCGTTACGATTCGTAACAAAATTCACTTTTTAAAAAGTGTAACAAAATTATCGTGACAAAAGTAACCGCAACGAATGTAAAAGATTATTTCGTAAAAACATAGCACTTATATGCTAAATTGAAATAAATGAATAGAAATAAACTTCACATGGTTTGAAAAAAAACCACAGGTCTAAAATTTTAGATAATTTGAGAGATTAGACAGAGGTCGAACGAAATCTGTAACAATTTTGATTTCTTTTTTGAAAAAATCGGACCGCAGGAATTACTTAATAAAAAAAAAGAAATTCGACAAGCTTGATTCTAACTTTTTGTGGCAAACATATTTTTATCCATTTATTTATTGATTATCCTTTTATTAACGAATAGTGAAATGCAATATAAAAAGCGTTTTTATCAGAACAATATAAATATTTTTCATTAAATCACTTGAGGATATTCTGGCTATCTGAAATGATAGAAAATTTCAATCTAAATATTAGAGAATTTAAAAAAAAATGAAATTCATATAAAATATTAACTAAGTAACTAAAATAAAAATTCTAACAAAAAAAAATTTCTAGCGTACTTGACAAAAAGAAATATTTAATTTTGTTTGAACATCTAAACAAACAATGACTACTATACTCATAAAAGAAAATACACCACCTAATTCAGGTATTCAAATAAGTATATCTCATACAAAGGAAAAACCTCGAACACCGAGTCCACAAAGAAAAATATCCGAAAGCAATGAATTTCAAGATTTGTCCGATTTGAACACTATGACTCAAAATTCAAATCAAAAAAATTTTTTTAAATACGAAACTCCAGCAAATAAAAAAAAGTTTATAAATCCTCTGGCCATAAATAAGAAACCAATATTTTCTATTTTTACCCCCACTGATAAATCAATAAACACAAATCCTCAGACATTAAATCACGAAGTAGATGATTGTTTTTACAATCCAATAGAAAATAGTTTCACAAGAAATACACAAGAGTTTTTATTTCAAAAGCCTAAAAAAAATTTAACTCAAGATGAAATCTCCATTGAAAATGGAAAAAATAAGCAAATAAATTTTGAAAATATAAATTCAAATAATTATGAAGACGATCTTAATAAAAAAATAAGTGAATCGAATTCTGAAAAAGATTCGATTGAAACACTTTTTTGCTCATGTGAAATAACTGAAGATTTAGATAATGATGAACCTAGTCGAAAAATTATTATTGATCGTTCACTTGATCTATCGCCAATAAGCGATCAAACACCAATTATAAATAAAACTAATTATTTTATTTTTGAAAAGTCTAAAAAATTAGATGAGCCATCAAGTGGAGACAATACAACGAATACACAAACAGACAATACGGAAACTTCAAATTTTACTTTTGAAAAGTCTAAAAAAATGCATTTAGATGTTCAAACACTTAGAAATTTATTACCTTTTGATGTTAATACAAAAACAACGAATCTTAAAACTTGTGGAAGACCTTTGGAAGAAAATGAATTAAATAGAAAAATATCTAAAGTAAAGACTGTTGAAATATCGTCTATCGAAGATTTAAGCCAAGAAAAATGTGAAAATAATGGTAGTATTTTTTATTTATTTTGGGTAAATTAACATAGTAACAAATATAAGGAAACGTGAGAATCATAAGAATAAGAAATTTTTTTTTGTTCAAAACAAATCAAAAAAGGGAAAGTCTTCGAAATTTTGAAACAGAAATTAAATTTCTTAAGCAATAGATATTTCATTTTTAAAAAATTTTATAGTCAGGCTCTGTAAAGTAAATTTCAATTCGTCATTTCAATTCATGCAAATTCAGATAGTGATAAATTCATTCTGTAAATTGCTACAGAATGTAACAATTTTGCTACAGTCGGTAACAATGCAAATTTTGCACCCTTTTGAAAAAGGTTCTAAGTGCAATTTGCATCGTATACTTTTCTTTTAGTTATAAATTGCTACAAAATTTAAAATTTGCCTCCTCTAAATTATGAAAAGTTTTTTTCATTATTATTGATAGTGTTAATTTTATTTTGTATTAAATAATTTTAGCTGTCTATCTAATGTCAGAATTCTTAAATCTCAAATTATTTTGATTTTTCATAGTATGAAGAGACGTGCATTTACAAATTAAAATTAAAGAAGAAAAATAAAAAATACTATTTTTTAACTCATTTAAGATTTTTACTTGTTTTAGATGGTAACACATTTGAATCCGAAGATATGTTTGATAATGATGATTCAAGTGTTAATAATAGTGATAGTGACGAATCTGAAAATGATGATGAAAATGGCTTATTAGAAATGGTCGATGAATTTTGTCAAAGGTTTAAATCTAAAGTTAAAAATTTAAAAAAGAAAAATTCAGCAACATCTGCTAATCAACTGTACCAACCAGTTCATGAATTTTTTGATAAACAAACTCGTAATTAAACTTACAATTTTTTTATTAAAAATTCCAAAATTTTTTAAACTTGATTATTGTGATGAATTAATTTTTGTAATTTTAAGAAACTGATTTGAATTCAAGCGATAATTTAAATCCAAAAAGTGAGCTTGTTAAAAGAATAGTAAAAGAATCTGAACCAATTGAAAAACCATTTAAAAAAATTAGTTGTAAGTTAACTACTACTGCTCCTACTGAAACTAAACCACAAAGTAATGTTAGTAAAGATACTAAAAAAACTACAGAATTAATAAATGCTGCTGCAAAAGAAGATTACAACGTTATACAGAACTTGATTGAAAATCTTGAGAAAAAAGAAAAAGAAATGAATGAAAAAATCGAAAAAAGTCATAGAAAATATATGGGATGTCTTAATTATATAGATAATTTGTTAGATAATAAATTAAGTATTCAAAAAGAAATACATAGATTACAGCGAAAGATTAATCAAGGACTATCTAACTTTGATTCTTGAATAGTAAATTCTCTAGAATTGTGAATTTTTATTTTTTATTAATTGTTAAGTTTTAAATACATTTTTTTTCTAAAGTTTTCTTTCTTTTAGAGGACTTTCGCTGAAAAAAAATTTTTGTTACGTAGTGAGGCTTATCTAGTTTGCGAAAATTATTGAATTATATAAGAAAGCAAAGTTAGAAAAACTTAATTGATCGAGCTGGCAAGTTTTTTTTTTTAATTGGATCAAAAAAGGCAAAAGAATGGAACTTATGTTCCCAATAAATTTTGCTGCAAATAAAGTCTAAACTAGTCCTTTACTTAAATTCGGAATTAAAAGCTGTTTATCTCTTTTTCTAATTTAGAAGACAAAAGGCTAACACTGCTGAATCATGTGTGTTTACATAATTTATACTTGTCTTCTAAATTAGTAAAAAAAAAACAAAATTCGATTTTTTTCAAACCATAAGTAAAAGGAAAATATGCTTAAATTAAGGTGGAATAAAAAGAGATAAACAGCTTTTAACTCCGAATTTAAGTAAAGGACTAGTTTAGGCTTTATTTGCAGCAAAATTTATTGGGAACATAAGTTCCATTCTTTGGCCTTTTTTGAATAAAATTGTAAAAAAAATCCTTTCCAAATATATAATGCACCTCATAGGTGACTAAAAAAAAAAAATATTGACAAAATAAAAAGAATAAAAATAAAAAAAAATATCTAAGTTTAAAATATTCAAATTGCTGGTTTATTCGGCACGTCGTATAAAATTTCTTTATAGTATTTACAATTTATTTGATCTTTAGAGAACAAGTCACACATATGTACAATCTTTCTATAGAGCTCAGCTTTGTCTGTTTGAGTAATTTTTGACACATAAAATTGATAGAGTGCATCTACACAAACTTTAGCATCTTCAGTAAAGGAATTTAAATAAATAATTTTAGCAACGTCTTTTATTTGTTTTATAAATGAACCTTCATGGCATTTGAACTTATTGTAATAGCTAATCAGATATGATAATTATTCGTCCATGGGATTCAGATTTTTTATTTGACGGTAAAAAAGGATCTTTGACTTGTAATAAATTTTGCTTATTGATCTGACTTTTAACGCCTCCAATAGAGCAGTATTTTTTGTGAATTTTGACAATCCAATGTTACGTTTAATAATGCAGGCTTGTGATTTAACATAATATTTAAGCTTACTTTTTTTACTATGACACATAAGACTTTAGTTTCAAGACCAAATACTCTACAACCAACCCCATTTAAAGATTATAGAGCTTTCTGTACTTTTTTGAATTTTTCATCCCAGTAATTTTCTTTAAATACATGATCGCCAACAGGTAATCCTAGGTAAAAAAACAGTCTACTTTTAGAACTTTAATTACATTTAAGTAAAAATCTCTAGATTCATAATTTTTACTCCAATTTTGAAACATAATAACCGATTTAGTCGGATTAAAATTAATTCTCTATATTCTTCTAAATTTGCCAACAAGTATTACTTGTACTTGCCTTGTAAATTCCGTTTTTTATTAAAAATTTTAGTTAAAAAAATTCCTATAAAAAACGCTAAAAGACGAAACAATTTTTGGCGTTTATTGCTAAAAGGCAAAAAATGCGTTTGGGTAATCAACAGGCAAGTGAGCACATCTATTTCTAGATTGATTAACACGTTTATTCATTAAAATAAAAATAAAAAAAAATTATTTTTTAAAAATCACAGTCGTTTATGGCCAAATTTTTTGTAAAACTATAAACGGGAGTCTTGGTCTGAAATGGAATGCTAATTTACTGTTTATACAACACCAAAATAAAATTTCAAGTAAAAGTACTAACTTGTACTTGCAAAAATAAATTTTCAAGTACAAGTACTTAGTTGTACTTGCCAAAATAAAATTTCAAGTACAAGTACTTACTTGTACTTGCCAAAATAAAATTTCAATGAAGGAAATTTTTTCAATTCAAGTAAAGTATTAGATAACTTGGTTCTTGGTACTTGCTACTTGTAAACAAGTCTGATAGAAATAAATAAAAAGTATTTCTAATTTATAATTTAGATAAGTTTATGTTAATTTTTCTTTTTTTTTTATTTTTGTTATTATTTTGTTTTTATTTTTTATCATAGATTACAATTAAATAAAAACATAACCATATTTTTATTGATTTTTATTTGACACCAAAGCTTCCGGTCCAGTTTTAGGTGAGTAAGCTTTAACGTTCTTAATTTGACTAACTTTTTTCAGTAATTTTTCTTGAGTTATGTTTTCGTTTAGGGTCTCTTTAATTACTTGAACAAATTTACAAGAATTTTTTATGATTTCCTCTTTTATTCTAAATATTTTCTCGGTATACTCATTACTAATTAACCTAGCTGCAAAATTCAATTTTATTTTTCTAATATTTGAGCAAACGAGTCGATATTTAGTCCGTATAAAAGACTGGTCGTGGGTGATCTCTTGTCAAGTACTAGCATCTGTTTAATTGTAAGACTTTTCATTGTTTGTATTTTCCTTTTTTGTAGTACATTGATTTATAACACAATTTTCTAGCCCGTAGTATGTGATAGGTCTTGCTTTAAATAGGTGTGTGTTTAGTTTTTGGCAATAAAGTTAGGCAATTGTATGATGGAGCATCCAATATGAAAGAAGTGTACAAAGGACTGGCAGCCAGAGTTAGACTTGAAGCACTCACTGCTTTGTTTATCCTTTCAAACAGTGGCGTAGCCAGAACTCAACGGGATATACGGCGAGATGTCATAT
>NTPY01000700.1:576248-592751 GCA_002922825.1 Brachionus calyciflorus
TTTCGAGATAATTTAGCATTTAATGCTAAATTTAGATAAAAAAAGATACTCAAGTTTTCTTTTTTTGCTAAATTTAGATAAAAAAAGAAAACTTGAGTATCTTTTTTTATTAATTTTTTATATCGAAAATTAATTTTGAGCATAAGAGCATGAGCATAAACTTCAACTTGCCGAAGGGATATGTTTTCTAAGATAACATTCTACATTCATACTTGTAGCGTGTCTATTCTAATAAAAATATTCCGAAAAAATTCCTAATATATAGTTAATATTCTGAACCCACAAATATTCCTGATTCTATTTTTGAAATAATAAAAAAATTTGATTATCAGCCAAATTTTTTAACCATAAGATTCAGAATTAAAAATCTCAAAAGAAAAAATTTTCAATTTTGAAAATCTTAACGCCCCAGAGAAAAACAATCAAATTTCTTTTATTAGATTTGGATTTTGTATTTACCAATAATTTAAATGTAACAAGAAGGTTTTATAAATTGATGAAATACAAGAAAACTTTTGTGAGATTCTTAGGTAGAAGGTTTTTTTTTGTTGGAGATAAGCCTTAGGATTTTTTGCTAAAGAGATTAATTTTCTTTTTGCTAGTAGTTAATCTAAATAAACAGTAATAAAACTAAATAATCAATCATAGAATATTCTTTATTTAGCCTTGGAAAAATACATATATTTAATCTAGACTTAGAAGAAATATAAAAAAAAAAAAAAGTTGTTGAAAAGTCAAAATCAGCATCAATTTTAATCTGATATTCATTATTTGAATCACTAGGTTAAAATTAAATTTCTTTAATCTTTTCAACTTATTGCATAATTCAAAAACTCCTTTATATTAACAAAACAATCATCTATTTTATATTATTTAATGGAAAAAATGAGTTTAATTTATTCAATCACATTTTTTCCCATTTTTTTTCTCTTAATAATAATAAATTCTAGAATGTTATTTTTTCTTATTTCTATTCTTTCACTTATTTCTAAAACCTACGCAATAAGCAGAATTTTTCTGGATATAAAAGATATCAATTTTTTCTCTCTCAAATCTTCATAACAAAAAAAAAAATCAAATAAATAAAATTTATATTTAAAAAAAAGCAAAAAAGAATTGGAAATGTCTTTAACAGCTCAAGTAAATGCCAAAATGGCGAGTAAAAGAGATCATAAACTTGACCGAGAAGCTCAAGAATGGATTGAGGCTATTTTAGGTGAAAAATTTCCTCAAGTTCCGTATGAAGATGCTCTTAAAGACGGTATTATTCTATGCAAGTAAGTCTCAAAATAAATAGCATTCAATAATTTAAAAGAAACAAAATTCTCAATTTCTATGTTTAGATTGATAAACAAACTTCAACCAGGATCGGTTACAAAGATTGCAACCAAACCAGGTAGTTTTGCTTTACGTGAAAATGCATCAAGTTTTTGTAATGCAGCAACTAATTACGGTGTACCAGCTAGCGAACTATTTCAAACAGTAGATTTATTTGAGAAAAAAAATATAGCACAAGTAACACTTGCTATTCATGCTTTGGGACGCTATGCTCAAAGAAATGGATTCGATGGTCCTGTTTTAGGTGTTAAATTAGCTGAAGAGAATAAACGTGAGTTTACTGAAGAACAATTAAGAGCTGGACAAAGTGTCATCGGTCTACAAGCTGGTTCTAATAAAGGTGCTAATCAATCTGGTTTATCATTTGGTTTATCAAGACATTTATAGATTCAAATTAATATTTTTTTTATAAATTTTTTTTAAATATAGTTGAAAAGAAGCTAAAATTTTCGGATTTATTATTTTAAATTAAATAAAAAATCAATGAACAATTTTTTCTTTAATTAAAAAGATCTTCTAATATTTAGGGTTGTTAATTGAAGTTTGAAATTTCGAAAATTTTGACTGAAATAAATTTTGAAGTTTAAATCCTGAATTTTCAAAATTTTAAATTTTGAAATTCAGGATTAAAATTCAAAACTTTGAACGATAAAATTTTTGTTTGAAAAAATTAGATAAAAATTATTTCTTATTTTAAAATGGATCGATAAAAATTTCCTTAGTTTTTTTTTTCAATCTGTTTTTTTTGATCTTAGAATTAATAAGTTTAAAAAAATCAAAATTAAAATCATAAATGGATTTTAATTAAAATTTTTCCTGAAAAATTTTTAAAATTAAGCTTTAAATTGATTTGTATTTAAAAAAATTGTTGGTATCTACAAATTTCAATTTTTATGAATCTTTTTATTTTTTTGATTTTTTTCATGATATAAACTTTTATTAACTGCTTAATAGTTTTTGAATCAAATAAGAAATTAATCACATGACCAATTTAATGACAAGACCCCATTTTTTCAAACTTTTCCTTGAATTTAAGTGGCTTTTTTTTTTGATTTCTAATTTTATGGCATGAAATTTTTACTAAATTTTTCGTTTCAAAAAAAAATTTTGAAAAAAAATTTAATTTTTTCAATATATTAGACACCAGTAAAAATATTTTATTTCAAAAAAAATATTTGAAACTTCAAAACACATTTTTTGATTTTTAACAACCCTACTAATATTAATCAAAATTGATCTTTATTGATAAATAATTATCTCACAAATTTAAGAATTTCTTTCTTTGGTTTTAGAAATGATAAAATAAATAATTTTATTTTAAAAAATTTAACAGAAAATTCAAAAAAAGCTATATCTTTTTAAGAGACTGTGAAGTTATTTTCTTTTCACTCATTTTAATTAACTATTTTATTTATTTTCCATCCTTCTATGATATGAATCAAATTAAACGAATTCAAATAAGTGAATAGAAATAAATTTAACAGTCCCCATTTTAAATTATTTTAGTCATAGATTTTATGTCTTAATATAAATATTTGTGTGACGCTGTACCAGTATATTCGCGGCAAAGTTCTAATTTTGTTCAAATTTCAATTTTGCTATTTTTTGCTCAAAAAATGAATAAATTTTAATACGCAATTACTTGCACAGTGAATTTTTTAAAAACAAATACTTTAATTTTTAAAACTTTGGTTTAAATTAAAAGAAAACAGGATTGGCTTTTAAAAATTTTACAATTGAAATTTGAGCAAAATTAACGCTTTGTCTCAATTCGCTTCAATGTTTGCTCAATATTTTCATCAATTGAATTCTTTTTTTAATTGGATCGTTTATATTCTTTAGTAAACTTAAACACAACATTTTACATGTTTTGTTTAGATTATAAAAGAGTATAATATTATAACAATTAGCCAATAGATTAAAAATCTCGCTACCTTCATCCAAATTCGAACACATTCTACCATATTTATAGCATAAATTCTCATTATTAACATTCGACTTTAATCTAATTATAAACAAATAAGAATTAATAAACAAATGAAAAGTTCTAAGTCCGAATAGAATACTAGTATTCAAAAAAATTATAAAATTAACTTTAAAATTTAAATTCTCAAAGTCCGATAATTTAGTCCCCATTAATTTTTTCAATTGAATCTTATCTCTCAACGTCTTGTATAGACCCAAATCAAAACATGTCAAAATAGCATACAAAACAACATCATTTATAGCAAAATTTAAAAAATACAAAACATAAAAAATAATTGTATTTGGACCAGAATACTGCAAATTTCGTCCATATCTTAATCTAGATATTGAATTTATATATGTATTTCGGTCTGGAAATTCATCACCAAAATCAAAATCCAAAACAAATTCATTCGAATTGACAAATATTGTGAATAATTTATCCAAATTAATCAAAATTGAATAAATAAATATTATCGAAATAACAAAACGATTAATTTTGTAATTTTTAAAATATTTTTTATTTGATAAAAGACCAAGTCTAGCTATCGATATGGCAATTAAGGTCAAGCTTGACCAAAATTTAAGAATACTCCCCAAATATTCGACAAAAAAAATCATATAATACTGTGAAATTTTATTTCGGTATACTAAGGAACAAAATATTCCATTTATTTCAACACAACGATTTATAATATGAAAACAATTGATTAAAAAATAGACAAAATTAATCAAAGAATTGATAATCATTAATTTGTATAAACCTGTAGAGGTCTCTTTTTTGAGACTTTTATCCCAGTATCCGCTTATTAAAACAATTAAACTAAACAAATTACTTAAAATGCCAAATAAAATAATTGTTTGTGATAGAATAATATTATAAAATTCAACTTTAAGTGATAAATAAATTAAATTATAATCTGTGGATGTTTTATATAGAATTTTATTATCACATTTTTTAACTTTTTCCAAACATTTCTTGAGAAATGTGCTATTTAAACAATTTATACCGTCTAAAAATTCACTAGTAGTACTAGTAAAATGTGACTTGAATTTATACTTAAAATTTTTTAGGTTTAGATAAGTCGAGAATAAAATAGCAGATGTACATGTGCAAGTAAATTTCATATATCTTGTTGTAAAAGATATTAAGTAAGCTCGATTTGATTGTACATGCTTAAAAAAGCATAAATTTTCATCTGTAAAACTCAGCTTATAATTGTCAATTAGAATCTCAAAAAAATTATCTGATTGAAATGTGTCTGTGATTAATTCGAATGAATTCAACCAATAGCCACCATCTTGAAAAATACTAAGATAATCCTCTGTAAAAAAATGTATTATTTTAGAATTAATTTTATCAAATAAATTGTTTTCGACATAATTTATCAAACCTTTAATTCGAATCAAATCAGTATTATTGAATAGATTATACTCTATTAAATCTCTACTTAAATTTGATTTAAAAATATTTAATTCCAGAGTCATTATTTTATAATTTTGACTAGTATTTTCTAAACTTTTAAATTCTAAAATGTTACGTTTAACAAACGAATTGCTTAAACCATAGAAAATTAAATAATCAATTTTTAAAAATTGAAAAATACGAGGACATGTACTTTTTAAGTAAAGGGTTGAAGCAAATTGAATTTTTCGAAAATTCCAAAATGAATTTGAAAAATTCGGTTGGCATGAGTCTTTTCCATTTTGCAATATTTTAAATTTTGAATAATAAAATTCGGTGTCTATGCTTACTTGAAAATTGCGAAAAAAATTTGTATTCAAGTCAAAGCTCTTTAGGTTTTGAAATCGAATTTTTTCTAAAAGACCTAAACCTTTTTTAATCGCATCTACTTTTAAATTTTTATCCAGAGATAAAGGTTCATAAGGAATGAGATTTATTACCTCTGGATTAAATATACTTATATTCAAACACTCAAAATTAATGTCGGAAAATTTCTTGAATTTGGTTATTTCAATTGAATTTTCAAAATGGTTATCTACATAGGTTTTATGAAATTGAGTGAATGATTTAAATGAGCTACAATTTTCATTACAGAAAAACATGTTTAGATTTATAATAATTGTGATAAATTTCAAAAACATTTTTTATTCTTTTTAAAATAATTTTTTAAGCATTTTTAAATGTATTATAAATACCTTTTATGTCAAAGAAATATAAATAGTTTATCAAAGATTAATTTTCAAGGAAAATAAATGATTAAATATTATTAATCTTTTATGTTTCTAATTAGAAAAATAGATTCTAAATTTCATTTTTTGCGCATCTTCACGACAATCCTAGTTATTTTACAATTTAGTATCGATTATAAATTGCAAGAATAAATTTGCAGTTAAATAATTTTTTTCAGATAATTATTTACCAAAAAAATTTGTTTATCAGAGAATTGGGAAAAAAGTATACCAATTCTAGGTGAGATAGACTTTCATCAGAATACTAATATGTATTATGACGTAATTTAATAATTATAATAATTAGCAGAAAAAAACCGTCTATTTGCTTTTCAGCATTGCAGAGAATTTTAACATTTCCTTTAAAGATTATTAATTTTGCTAACTAACCACCACTGTTGAGAGAACAGTTAGTCAAAAATGAGACTAGAAATCTGAAATATGATTTAATAAATAAAGATCTAATTATTTTATGGGGGCTTTGTACAGTAAATTTCAATTCGTCATTTCAATTCATGCAAATTTAAATAACTTTTGAACGGTAAGTGATAAACTTATTCTGTAAATTGCTACAAATTGTAACAATTTTGCGACATCGAAAAATATAGGTTTGCAAAAATGTTGCAGATTGCATATAGAACCTTTTTCAGTAAGCTTCTAATTTTGCATAGTTACAGACATTTTGCAGAGCTATATTTTTGAGTGTAGCAAAATTGTTACACTTTGTAGCAATTTACACAATAATTTTTTCACTTTCCATTCAAGAGTTATAGCAGTTTGAATGAATTGAAATGACGAATTGAAATTTACTATACAGAGCCTTTTATGGGGATCGAGAACAAAAATTGGTGAAAAAACATTCTAATATATTTTTTCAAGATTATCGAATAAATTCATAAATTGATACTCAAGTTCCCACTGACTAGATATAAAAATACTGAAAAATACGCATTTTTTTGCTTTTTTATCGAATTTTTTCCGGTTAAATTTTTTTTGCCAACAAAATAATTTGATTATCAGGTAGAGGTTTTCATGCTCTTTCAGAAAATGTATAATTAAAATATATTTTACCGTAATACCTTGCAAACAAATGCATCCAATACAAATCAAAATTTTAAGAATAAATGCGCCATAAAAAGCTATTTTTAAAGCGATTGACAAAACGTAATAGTAAACATAACATTGTATGATACTGTTGGTTAGGTTCTCTGTTAGAATATATGGTAAAAAATTAAAAATTCTATTATTTTGGGGTGCATTAATTGCTAAAATTTTAGGTTTTAATTCAATGCGTTCCTATACAAGGTATTACGGTAAATATAATTTGTTTATATTTTTGCTTTGGAATATTATATTTAGTGGAATTTTGGCGATTTTTGTTTTTATGATTATTTTTTTTAAGTTTAATAAAAAAAAATCTTGATATATTTCAAATTGAAACATTTTAAAATTGTTGGAAAAATTTTATTAGAACACAAAAAATTATACCAACTGTAACTAAGAATTTTGCATTAGATCTTGACAAAGGTAATCCAGAAATAAGATAAAAAAGCACTAGTATATTTGTACACTCGGTCTAAAATCTAATCAAAATTTTATTATTAAAACTTTTTACTTTCTTACCCAAATTTAAATTTTACATATTTCCTTTCAAATTCAAATCTATGTAAATTTATATTTATTAACAAAATAATAAATAAGATGTTCAGTTCGAAAATAGACTAGATGGATTGCTTTCTATTGCTTTATTTCATTCATTTGAATTGGATGATTCATGAGTAGTTTTATCTGTAGAAAAACATTTCTCTTTTTCATAATCCTTGTAAAATGTATTAAATTCTTCTTCTAATTTTTGAATCTCTTTTACAACAGCGTTATTATTTGTTTTGGTAACATCAACTTGGCTTAATAAGCGTTTAACTTTATTTAAATTCTCAATAAGTATTGATTTGAACTCTTCATTAACATGCAAATTCAATTCAAAATTTTTTTTCTGATTATTCAAATTATTAATTATACAATCCATTTTGGAGATTTTATCTATTAAGTCTTTATTAGACTGTAATTCAAGACTATAATACTCTTCGTTTAGATTTTTAGATTCAAGACCGTATGTGGCAAACATCATGGTTAAATTATATGTAAATATAATCGCATAAACACAAATAGCTATAGTTAAATTTTTCATTTTTAGATGGTAAAAAATTATTAATGTTTCTCGTACAAGTGTGATTTTTTTTTAAATCTTAATTCTTAGTCTAATTTAAGGAGAAATTACATTTTTAAATAATTTGAAAAAGAAATTTATCTTATCTTAGCTATAAAAAAGTTTAAGATACAAAAATATCTTATGACTTGATATAAATATTATATTTGAAAAAAATGTATTAATTGTCTTAGACTATTTAACGTTAATTTTTTTCTTTATAGAGTTTTGTTGGTTTGGTTTGTTTCCTTAGAATTCTAAAGATTTAAACAGTGTATCCTCGATTTTATGAACCACGGTTGTTAGTGCATTTCATAAAATCGAAAGTTCAGGGAATCAGAAATTATTTAAAATAAAACATAAATAAAAATAGAAAAAACTAATTTTTTAATTTTATGGGCAAAAATATTTGTGAAAAAACATAAAAATGATCTCGATTTTTTGCTTCAAATTAAATCGGTAATATTTTAGGATAAAAAATTCGTTTCAAAAATTTAGAATAAATTGTTTTTCAATATTTAAAATGGCCAGCCTTAGCCTTAAAACAAGCAGTGGGTCTTTTCGGCATAGAATTTATTACGTTCTATACGCATTCGGCTGAAACGCATAAGAGGAAAACTTGTTTAAGATGATTAATTGAGGTAATCCTCGTCCATAAATGACAATAAATTCTCGATCGGATTGAGATCATGAGATCCATGGAACTAATTCAATTTTTTGCTCTTTAAACCAGTCTCTTATCGAATGTGCTGTGTGAGCTGAAGCGCCATCTTGTTGAAAAATCGAGGAATTCTCTGGATTTTAAAAAAAGTAAAAGCTGTCAACTGACGGCAAAAGTTGATTTTCGAGGGTGTCCTTGTAGACGAATTGATTAATACGACCTGTATAAATAATGCAAACACTCGAACCTTTAGAAGAAATCGATCCCCATATTCCTGCTGACCCTTCTCCATTTTATAACTTTGGGACATAGAATTTGGGATGATATTTTTCATTATTAAATCTTTTTACAGGGAAACGATTAATATAGCAGGTATTAAAATAATTTATTCAAAATAGCTGTATATCAATTAAATTACTTCAAAATAGCAACTGTTAAAAAAAATTTTCAGGTAAAAAAATAGCCAATTAATCAATTAAAATAGCAGAATCAAAAAAAAATTTTATTTCAAAATAGCAAAAAAATATAGCCAAAAAATAAATGTTATTTAATAATAATCAAACAATGATTTTTATAAATTACTTAAATAAAATTTAAAAATTAAGTAAAATTTTCGGAATATTGTTTAATCATACTCAATATTAGATCTTCTTAAAAACAAATTTACATGTTTGTAAGTCTATTTTTTCTTTTAAAAATCGAAAATTACCTTTAATGTGCCGAAAAAGAAATAACAAAATTTCAATAAATTTATTTAAAAGTAAATTTATATCACATTAATCAAAAAATTAATGAAAAATATTAAAAGCTATTTTGAAAATTTTTTTTCGAGTTGGCTATTTTAAACAAAAATATTAATCAAATTATTTTGAACATCACTATTTTGAATCTGCTATTTTGAATAATTTATTATATGCTCATTGGCTATTTTGAATAGTTTTTTTTAATACTGCTATTTGATTGTCTGCTATTTTAATATAGAGCCCTTTTTACAATAACCCTGGCTTTGCGATTAAACACCTCGAAGTTCATCGCAAAAAATTACACGTCAGCAATCATTCACAGTCTAGTTCAACCTTTTCTTAGACCATTTGTATCTTTTGATTCGATCTTGAGTCGTAAGTTTAAAGCTTTCTGACAGCCGTATGACACTCAAGACCTTTTTTTATTACTAATCTCCTAATTTTAGCTTTACTTACCTTAACATTTGAAAACTTAGTACTGAAATCAACGGCTAAATTTTTGTTGCTAAAGGTAGGGCTCTGTACAGTAAATTTCAATTCGTCATTTCAATTCATTCAAATTGCTTTTGAATAGAAAGTGATAAAATTATTCTGTAAATTGCTGACAAAGTGTAATAATTTCGCTACACCCAAAAAAATTGCAGAACGCAAATAGAACCTTTTCAATGTTTCTCTATTTTGTTTGATTACAAAAAATCTATAAAATTTTCTCTAATAGAAAAAAAATTTTTTTGGATGAAAATCAAAAAATTTTTGATATTTTCCTCTTTATTCTCATTTAATAAATTTGAAAATGCATCATATCCCATAGGACTTAAATTAAATACCGTAGTGCCGCGTAATAGCCACCATGGGTTTTTTAATAAATTATATTTAATACTCCTGGGGTAATATATAAAATCGGGGGTTTTTTGGACTTGTAAAATACCATGGTCTAATTCATAAAATTATCAATAAGACCTGAGTTTTAAAATGAAAAATTAAAAAAAAATTAATTTTTTTTATTCATCGATACAAATTTTGAAAAGTATTAACTTGGAAAATATTTTTAAAAAATTTGAAAATTTAAAAAATTGTTTTAATTTTCGAATTTTGGATAAGTTTTAATTTTATTTTTATTAGAAACAAAAAAACGAAAGAAAAAATTAAATTAATTTTATTTTTATTATTTATTTTGGGATTACAATCACCAGTAGTATTACTTAAAAATTGCGACGTTGTTTTTATTTTTTTTCTCAAAAAAATCATTTTCATGAAAAAAACATGGCCTTTTTAAAGTATCAAACTCTTTTATTACTTTTAACTTAAAAGCTATCGGGTAAGATGCTCTTCTAGTCATATTTAAGATTTAAAATAGAATAAAAATAGAATGAAAGAATTCAACTAAAAAATTAAAGCTTTTTTTGGAGTTTTTTTGCATGAAATAAAAAAGAGAATAAAAAATTAAAAAAATTTTTATTTTATCTTAAGAAATTAAGCCAAAATTTTTAATATTAATATTTTTCAGTGCTAAATAATATTTTTTTATCAATTTAAGACCAGAGTTATTAGATAATATTATTTATTAGACCATGGTCTTTTATTTTTTAAAAATTGGCACCTAAACTAGTTTTTCCCCATGGTCCTTTAGATAAGACTATAAAAACCCCCTGGTGGCTATTACGCGGCACTACGGTATGTCCTCAATTAACAAAAACAACAAAAATATAAAAAAAAACAAAAGGATCTTATTTCTCTAAATAAATCATGCAAAACCTCATTATCAACTATTACTTAATTTAAAACAAAAAAGAATATATTTTTTATGAGAAATATTATTTAAATTAAATATTTGCTTTAACTTTTTTTTTTATGTCATCATTATAAAGGGACTTGAACAAAAACTCAAGGTGAATTAGATTTGACAAGAGACACACGACATCTCAAAATCAACAATAACAACAAAAATCCCCAGGTAATCAACAAGAACATTTAGGTTAAGTAAACACTCAAGAGATAACTTCTATTTTAAGCTCAATACTTTTGTTTTATTGATATTAACCATTCAAACTTAATTTAGCCATCAAAATTTTTTTTTTGTATTTTTTTATGAATAAAAATTTACTGAATCTTTTAGGGGAAAAAGAATTAAAACCACTTCCGTATCCTTTTCTCATACAAAATAATTAAAACTAATAAAATATTCCTTTTATTTTAATTAAGGTTTTTTTTTATTTAATTACAGTTAAAATATACTCACTTAAAATTTTACTCAAGCATAAAATTTCATAAATATAAACAACTCAATTTCATATAATTTACAAAAAAATAAAATTTTTTTTTGACAAAAAAAATTTTATTTTTTTGTCGGGACTCGTCTTTAAAATTAAGAGGACCCGAAGTTCAACATCATTTTGATGTTGTTGTTGTTCTTCTTTCTAATATAATTAATAATTAGAATTATCTTCGAACAACAACAAAAAAAAAGAAGAAAGTATCCGAGAGTAAATTGCCTCGGATTTTAATTAAAATAAATAGATTATTATTATTGTTGAGGTTTTTTATGCTTGATTTAACATGATTTAAAAAATAAAACAAAATTATCTTCTTTAGTTTTTAATAGGTGCGCGTTCGTCGCTATTTTATTTAACACATTTGAAAAAAATAAATAAAATTTTTTTAATTTAAGATTTAGATTTAGTCGTAAATTTTCTGAGCGTCTGTGACTTGGTTTTATTTTATTTTTAGGTTACAACTTAAAAATAAAATTTAAATCGAATATCTATTTTTTGAAAGAGAATTGGATCATGGTCGATAATATCAAATTTATTTAAGAGTGGAATATATTTAAGATAGATTAAGACTTAAAATAAAAAGACCTTGGGGCTAATGGATTCAGTCAATCAAAAGCCTTCTGTTTAAATCAAATACTCTTTATTACAAGCTCTGTTTTTTTTAATTTTTTAGAAAAAAAAAAGCCTATCAATAATCAAAAAAGTTTGTCTTTCGTCAATTTTTTAATTTTATTGAGCTTAATTTTTTACTATTTAAGAACGAATTTTTTTATCATGTTTTTACCATGAGTCTATTAATTTTGTTTTTTTAATTTCGATAAAATAGGAATCATGCCGTAAACGCTTGCGCATTACTTCAGGAAAAAATTAAAAAAAAAAATAAAATTTACTTTTATTACGGGTCTAAAAGAGAAATATTTCTTTTAAGGACAGATTAGATAAGTATAAACTAACTAACTCACGGTCAGTAAATTTGTTTAATAACCAGTATTTTGTTTACTTGGCCGTGATATTTCATGACCAGATGTCGTATTTGAAAGAATAACTTAAAAGTATTTTTTATTTTACCTACTCTGCAAAGCTACCCAGTCAAATTTAATTGTCTGTGGCATTCATGTAAGAGTTGCTATTACAGACATTTTGCATGTTAGCAAATTTAGACTCAGACATTGACAATTTTTTGCCTAACCCTATTCCGACGATTCAACAGTCAAATTTTACCTAACATTTTACCGATTTTTACCAAAATCGATAAATCCTCTGAAAAAATTTAATCGATTTGTTAACAAAAATAATACATTAACATGCTTAAACATGCAAATTACATGTTGATTTGTCTGTGGCATACAGTTTACAGTATGAATCTTGTCTGTCAAAGAAAAATAAATCGACTGGGTAATAGGTTTGTGTCTTATTTAACCAACACTAAAAATTAAAACTAACGTGTACGCATTTTGTTCCTCGACTCTTCTTCAACTCTTTCTTTCCTCTTTCTCTGAAGAAAACAATCAATAAAAACTAGTATTTTATAATTTATTATCCTGAGAAAGGAAAAGAATAGGAAGAAAAAAAGAAGAATTGAAGAAGAGTCGAGGAATAGGAAAGGAAAAAAATCGTACAAACTAGTTTTAATTTGTACTGTAGAATCGACGAGGCGAAAGTTCGAAGTTTTCAATGTTTAAGGAAATAAAATTTTTTTCTGTAAAATTTTTCTGTAAACTTATAAATTCGAAATCTATAAAGTTCGAACACATGTTGAGTTTTTTTTTAGTCTAAAAAAAATTAAGTTTAAAATTTAAAAAAAAAGTTACTCGAGCTTTTATTAATCGAGAAAAATCAACTCTCAAGTGACTGTTGATGCTATGCCCTCTCTTATTAAAATAAGAATTTTTCATTAAAATAATACCGCAAACCCTTGCAATATCGTGCATGAGCTTAATTCAAATTTTTGGGGTTTGGTGCGTGCAACAGTTACCCTACATCCCATGTTAAAATCTCCAAATTTTCGATGCGGGCACTGAAACCCGAAAATCCGCTTTTATGGCTGAAGTAAAATACGAAAAACCTATCTTTGTGCCTCACTAATTTCTGAAAATTGAATTTAAAATTGTTGGTGACAATGTTAAGGTCTTGAATTTTAGTGTCGGGTTAAAAACCGAAATTAAAAAAAATTAAATAGATGTAGATTTCCAGCTTTTTGACTAAGTTTAAAAAAACGCTTTATAATTTATGCAAAATTAAAAAATAAAAATTCAGTTAAAAATTTTAAAGAACTAGCCATTTTTCCAATCGATTTCTGGTCTAAAAATTTTATATGAAAATCTCTAGAAAAACAATTTCCGGATATTTTTCTCGGCTCAGAAAAATGGAGCGTAGCGACTTTATCTTGTTAATTTTTGTTTAGATTTAGAAAATTATTGTAAAAAAAATGAATAAGTCATCAAATAGTCCATTATTAATACCATGCGATGACTTAAACACCAAATCACCATCAATCAATCCAAAATCAAATGCTGACTATTACAAAAACTATTTACATTCATACGATTATTACAACGTAGCAAACAATCCAATTTACTATTCAATAAAAGGCGAACGACCAGCGCCAAGTATAAATCAATCATCGGCTTTTGAAGAACTAGACGCCCTAATCAAAAGTAATAAATATCACAAAATAGAAACCAAACAACAACAACAACAACAAAAAACAAAACAAAATAATTTAACAGCTCCTGTCTTAATGAAAAAATCCGAACAAAGCTCAAGACAAGACACAATCAAATCGAATAGTCTAACAAAATTCGATTCAATACCAGAAATCAAACTAAAAAATACTCATAAATCAATAGAGAATTTACTCTATGACGAAGAAACCCTAATTAAACCATGTCAAGTCAACAATAAACTAATAAATAAAAATCTAAATGAATTCAAGACTTCATTGTACATCGGTCCCGAATTCGGACCCGATGACATTAGTGTACAATTAATCGATAATAAAAAATTAATTGTACACTGTTTAAAAATTGAACCATTAAAGTCAAATTCATTGACTATAAACACGAGTAAAATAGCCGGACCAACAACAATTGATCTTGATCTAACTAAAGGAAATAATAGTCTTAAACGTGAATTAAAAAAAGATGTTTTCCTACCGGAGAATTGTGACATTAATACTCTAGAATCCTATTTAGAAAATTGTAATTTATTTATAAAATGTTTATGTTATGACACGCCTGTTTATACGAGTGTTAAATATAGCGCGTTAAAAAATAACATTTTTCAAAATCCGTTGTATTCGGATTTGGATAGATCGATTCGATCTAGGGACAAGAAAAAATGTCGTAGTTTAAAACGACCTAAGAGTACTGAGGGTTTTTTAAACGAGCATAAATCTGTTCGTTTCGAAGTAGGAGCCGAAAGGTCTAAATCGAGATCGATTGAAAGACATTTGACAGCGAGTCAAAGACTTATTAATGATGACATGTTAGAAGATGGTTTTAATTGTATTACTAGAGATCCAATGCAAAATATTTTTTTGACTTATTTTTTCAAATTGCCTAATTGTTCACCATCGGATAGAACTCAAGTTCGTATTGAGAATAAGAATATACTCAAGCTTAAGATTATACAAGAGACTAATTTAAGTAAGAGAAATGATTTTTCGTCATCGTTGGAGTCGTCGTCGTTGGAGTCGATTGATACGGATTCAATGACTGAATCGAATGAAGACGACGATGATGAGGATAAATTAATGTTGAGAGAATTTAGTAGACAATGTCGATTGCCGGATAATTTTTTCAAATTTGATGAATCGGGTGTGAGTGTTTCGTTTGTTAGTAATGGATGGGTGAGAGTTGAAATACCAATAATGGAATTTTTTGATTTTAATTGTGCCTTAACTAATTCGAAATTAAACAAAGTTAATCATAAGAAAAAAATTGATAAGCATCGTGATCAATATCAACTTAAAAATGAAATTTATTCTAATGAAGTCAGAATTTGAATTTTTTTTATTTTTAAATTGAATTTTTGTTTTTGAAATAAGATGGCCTATTTTTTTTGTTTTAATAAAAATTTTTTTATAAATTTTTATTTTTTCTTGAAGGCGCTACAAACCCATTCGATATGGTTGGAGTGGATATTTTAACACCGTTTCCAGTCCAGTTAATTTCAAAACACTGAAACATTTATTAAAATTTATAATTTATACATTTAACATTTTAAAATCTCTAATTTTTAACTGAAATCTGATTTAACCAATCACACTGTTATAAAATTGTGTAAAAAAAATTACTCATTTTACCTAAAATTTACACAATTTTTAGTTAAATTCGCTCTTATTAACTAAATTTACTCAAAATGATTATTTTAATGTCGAAATTTACTCAATTTAAGTATCTCAAATATTATTACACAAAAATGTGAAATTATTTACACAAAAATAAGTTAGTCCTATTTTAACACATTATCTGTGTTCCATGGAACATATTTTGTGTAATTATTTACACAATTTTTTAACAGTGCAGAATGCAAATTTAAAAAATAAATAAACCGCTTTATTCGGTCAAGAAAAGAATATTTTTTCAAAATTAAAAAATGAGATGGTTTATTTGTTATTTTCACGCATCTTTTAATTTTTAAAAGTGAGTATTTCAATTGACCGTTCCTTTATTGTAAAATTATAATTTTAATGTTTCGGGTCCCATTACAGTGAAGTTTCATTTTTTTTTCATTTGACTGGTAGAAACGAGTAAAAGAAACAATTAAGTAAAGAACTTGCATTTAGTCCTGTTGAATACAATATTATAGAATATCTAGTATAACCAGGGCCGGCGCCAACCTTTTTTCACCACTAGGGCAAAAATGAGTCACAACTTTAGGGAACTGAATCTTTGGATGAAGACCTGAGGTCTTCATCCAGAGATTCACCTTTACAATGCAAGTTCTATTTTTTAACTTCGTCAGTTTTTAGTATTTTTAAAACTTTTACAAGAAAATAAGCAAAGGATTTGCCCAATTCGAGTATATTCGCATCAATAAAGTGACTCAAATTGAAGAAAATTTTTTTTCTTATATTTGATCCAGAAAAATTAATAAAATCGATTCCGGTAAACACTTGCG
>NTPY01000417.1:2121-55300 GCA_002922825.1 Brachionus calyciflorus
TGTTTCGAAAAAAAGTTAAAGAAAAAATAGCGAATTGAAATGAGCGAATTGACATGAACTTCACAGCCCCCTCTGCAATGAACAAAATATGCAACTTAGTGCAACTTCATAAGTTGCAGCTTGTAACAAAATCTGCATTATCTTTGCACTCGGCGAAAAAATAAAATTTTAAAAAAATTATTTTTAAAATGAAAATTTTAATTACCCAGGCAGTAAAAACATTTAAAACCAAAAAATCTGAAAAGAATTCAAGCTTTTCAAATTCAAACGTACACTTAATTGTTTTATTTTATTATTAAAAAAATTTAGACAAATATTTAAATATGATAAATTTATTTTTTATTAAAATTTATTAACTCAAGTTAAAATAAAATAAATAAAAATGACTTGAATTAGTTTTGAATAGTCTTGAGCATACATACGCAACCAAAAATGGTCGGGTTTAGGTTCAAGTTTTGGTTTTATACCCACAGTTGACACCCTACCCGAAACACCCGACTTTTTCGGGTATATACCCCACAACCAACCCGAGACACCCGACTTTTTTGGGTTTTTACCTGACAACTAACACACTTTCAATTTTTTTAAATCTTTTTTAATTTAAATAATTACAAAATTCATCTTAAATTAAAATAACAAAATTTTTTTAATTTTTTTTTCTTCAAAACTAGTTATTTTTTTAAGATTTTAAACTCTAATAATGACTTTAATTACATTTTAAGAAAGTTCTTATTTTTTTTCAATTCGTAACTAAAATTAGGAAATATACCAAAAAATTTGAAGACTTTTCTAACCGCTAAGGTACATTTATGACACGAACAGTTGTAACAAGATATTTTAGTTCCCTTTTCGTCGTCAAGTTCAATTACTAAATCTTCAGAGTCCGTGGACATGAGTAAAGAGTGATTATTAAAGATATGAATTCGTATTCCGTTTTTATGTTTCTCATAAAATGAAATTGAAAAATTTGAAAAAATATAATTTAAATATATTTCTGATAATGAGTATCATGTGATAAAAGTCGGAGGGCTTTTTGAAGATTTAGGAATTGAATTGACGACGAAAAGGAAACTAGAATATCGCGTATCAACTCTTCGTATTATAAATGTAACTTAAAGGATCTAAAAGCTATCAAATTTTTTCTTATATTTTCTATTGACCTGGTCGATCTTAATTCTTTTGATTCAAAGTCCAAACCAGAAACTGAAATTTTTAAAATTTAAAAAAGCCGGATTCGATGTGGAAATGCAACAAGATATTCATCTTAATTTCTTGACTTTATTATCATTTTATTTATTAATTTATTTTATTTATTTATTGAATTTACTTGGTTTAAAGAGAAGTAAATTTAAGAAATTATTTTGAAAAAAGTTAAAAATAAAAACAAAGTATTTGAAAGATAAAAAAAAGAAAGGAAAAAAGAAGAGAAAAAATTACGATTAAGTTCAAGTTGAACAAGGTGAAATAACTTTAACCTATTTTATTAGCTCATTTAAGAAGGTTCTATAATTTTTGTACCTCAAATTATTCAAACAAAGTTTAATTGAGTCAGAAGTACCATCATTTGATACAAGTTGGTAAGTTTCGAGAATAAATATAGTAAGATATATAATTTTAAAATTTTTTTAATTCCAATAAGGTGCTAATTTAAACATCTGTCTAATGAGATTATTTTGGAGAATTTTTATCGAATCTTTAGTACTTACTTTTAGGGTCAGCGCTTCGAGACCATATTTATATTTTGAAAGAAAATGAGTCTTATAGATAAAGGATTTAAAGAAAGGTGAGTAATTTGAACTGTTTTTATTAGAGAGAAATGAGATGCTAAAAAAGATTCTCTGAACCTTTTAAAATCTTTCAATTGCTTGCGTTTTATAAAACTTATATGAATGTCAGGAAAAGAACTTAATGATTGTCAAACAAGCTTTAGCATACAAAAAATTTAGTTTTATTTGAAAATTTTGCTTACAAATTTTCGATTTGTATAGATCGTACTCAAGCATCCAACCATGATGTTATTCAATCACTCTTAAATATATTCCAAAAATTTTAAAAAAACTCTCTAATTAAAGAATATAGCAGAATTAGCTAGAAATTAGAAGCTAAAATCAAACAAAAATAGAAAAGAAAAAGAAAAAAAACTTTGGATTAAGATGATGATTTTTTATTTTAAATAAAAATAATAACATATAAAGAAGAACGACTCGAAAGAAATTTAAATTAGAATTCAAATAAATATTATAAAAGAAACAGATTATTTTATTTCATTGATTAATATCCAATCGAAGAAAATGAAGAGACACTTTATTGAATAATTTTTAAGTGTTCGTTGAGTAATCTGTTTAAAAAGGCCAAGTTTTTTGTCTTAAAAAAATAATTAGTTTTGAAGAAAAAAAAATTTTTTTATTTTAATTTAAGATATATTTTGTAATTTATTTAAATTAAAAAAGATTTAAAAAAATTGAAAGTGTGTTAGTTATCAGGTAAAAACTCGAAAAAGTCGGGTGTCTCGGGTAGGGTGTCAACTGTGGGTATAAAACCAAAACCTTAACCCAAACCCGACCATTTTTGGTTGCGTATGTATGGTCTTGAGTTAAAAAAATAAGTTCATTGAGTTATTTAGTTCACTAACTCAAGTCAAAACTTCACTCCAGTATTTAATTTATATATTTTAAGTAAACCATTGCGATAAACATTAAGCTCGTATTTAAAAAATTTCTGTAAACTCTAATTGAAAAAAAAAAAAAAGTTTCCATATTTAATTAAAGAATTCTAATCTAAAAATTAGCCTTTTTTTTTCTTAAGACGAGGTGAAGGACTAATCTAAAATTATTTAATGATTTAAATTTACTTTTTATAAAATCTCACTAAAAACTAATGAAGAAATCATAAATAAAATTAAAGTCTTACAACGATTTGACTAAGGCTAAGTATTTTTCAAAGTCTATTCCAGACTTTACAAGGCTGTGAAGTTTAACACTTTTCACTCTATTTAACTCAGCATTTTAAATAAAAAAGTTTTATCAAATTGAACGAAATAAAATGGGTTAGTCGATATGAACAGCTTAATCTCTTACTTTAAATAAATACCAAAAAGGATTCCTAGTAAAGACTTGACTAATGACCAACTCTGATTGATAAATTCAAAAAGATGTCAAAACTTAGATTAATAAAAGAAAATTATACAGTCGAATCGCTTTAATCCGAACTTTTCGGGAGTAAAAAAAATGAGTTCGGATTAATTTTTCCGGTTTAAAAAATTTCAAACATCCAAAATTTTTCAAAAAAAATCTATATTTTATTATTATTAAATATCAATCAATTAAATAGTAAATTAATTAGCCGAAAAAATTCCACTTTTATAGATAATTATTGAATCATTTAAGTTTATCATTCACCTCTTAAATTAAATCAATGTATTTTTTATGTGTTAATAGATAATTTATTATGTAAAATTTATTTTTTAAACTTTTACCTTTTATTTTTTTAAGGACAAAGAAAAAAAATTTAATTAGAGGGCAAGAGTTCGTTTTAAAAAATTGAAAATATACAGTTTATAAGTATATAAGTAGTTAAAAATTATTGTTCGGATGTCAAAATAAAGCGAACTTTATTGTTCGGATAAAAAAAGAGATTTACATAGGTTTATATTAACTAGGGAGTATGTCTTATTTAAATTTGGTTTAGATTGTGAAAAGTTCGAATAAAAAAGGTTCCGATTAAAGCGATTCGACTGTAGTAGATTTCTTTTTTGTTTGTCCAAATATTTAAAAAAAAAACTTTTTCATCAGAAAACTCTGATTTATTATTTTAATATTGTTAAATTTTGGAAAAAAATTTTGCAAGTGTCTTAAAAAAGGAAAAAAGGGTTTATTTTTAGATAAAAAAAAAGTACGGTATTATTCTTTGAAGCAACTTTATTAAAATATTTGACATCCGATTACGATTTCCTTTTTAAGGAACTCCTAAGAAACAATTATAGTAATTATATTGTAAGTAAATTTCGGTAACTTCCTTAAATCTTAGACGAAGTATCCAAAAATTGCATTTCAATTTAAACATAATCTTTTGAATATTTCCTTGATTGAATTAGTTACTCGAATTGTATTTCCTCTTCTAAATACTGAAAGAATAACAAAATTAAGCTCGTGACCATTTAAGTACTATTTACTAAATCAAAAACTTTTTTCTAAATTATTAGCGTTAAAACTCTTTTAAAATCACCATTAAGGTTCGCTGACCAGTTTAGCTAAGTAAAGTTTAAAAAAAAGAGATTTCAAAAATTGAATGAGCTTAACTAATCAGTTTTCCAAAAAAAAATCAGTTATTAAAATCGATTCATTTTTCTGAATCAGATTTTCACAATAGAATACAACTTGGAACCTATCAGAATTCATTACTAAAGTCCTACACTTTGTATAGCTGAATTCAAATTTAGATTTATATACTAACTTTATTTAAAAAATATTCAGAATGCGAGCGGAGTTTTTGTTGTTATATTAAAATTTATTTCTTAAATTAAAATGCTTCAATGTTCTTTTAATGGTTATAGTCGTCGAGAAAATGATGCCAAAAGTTTAATAGTCCAGGTGAATTGAACATTTTCTAAGACGAAAAAAAAAATTAGATGCTTTTTTAAAGCAGCTGTTTACAGTAACCTTAACTTTTTAGGGAACCATATTAAATTAAAGCATGTAAGTGAAAACCGATAAAATGATTATTTTTTTTGTTGTGACAATGAAAATTGCATAAATAAGGTGGCATGAAAATATCGATACTTTGATTATTCATTTTTACTCACATTTTGACGGTGAAAATAATTTAAGATGCCTTTTTAAGTTTTGCGAATTTAAATCGAGAAGCAAAAATAATTTTAAAAGGCACTTATCAAGGCCACACGAAAAAGTCATACAAAAACATGGAAGAGTCTTTTGTAATGCACATAAAATTTTGGGTATTAAGGGCGGCAATATTAAACAAGGTATGGAAGAGAAAAAGGTATGCCCGAGAAAAAAAGAACACCATTTTATTTGCGTCAAAACGCGTTTTATTAAAAAACATTAAAAAACGTAACGTTTTTTGACATTATTTGATAAAATTAAATTAATTTTTAATTCGAAGAAAAAGACGTGTAAAAACAAAAGGAATAAACGCGTTTTGTCAATTCTTAAGTTATTTTTTTCATTTAATAAAAAAATCTTTTTTTTAAAAGAAAAATTTTTTTCTAAAATTATTAAAGATTTTCAATTAAAAATTATGTTTTTAATAAAATTAAAAAATAATTTAGACATTGAGGTCAAAAAAAAAAGGAATTTAAGATTTTATTTTATTTCTCCTTCTTTTTTTTATTTCTTATATTTTTTAATTATTTTAATTTGTCCAATTTTTTTTTGATTTTTAAAAATGACCTTCACATATTATATGTTTAGATGAATTTACTATTTAAAGTTGAGAAATTCTAATAATATATATCATTTATTTTTATGAAAATAAAAATTTAAATTTCGAATTTTTTTATTTAATTTTTAGATCATAAGCTTACCGATTGCTTCTTAATGATATAATGTTCCGCTTTTATGCATACGCTAATTTTTTAATCCTCGAAATTGTTAACAGTTTTTAAATTACGCTCATCAATATAATCCTTTAATTTTTTACTTTAATTTGTTAACGTTTGATTTTGTTTACATTTTGGACGTTACCGAAGCAGTTAACAAAATCGAGGTCAGACTGTATTTATTTTTTGATCAGACATCATAAAATAATTTAAACTTTGAATTAATTTATTTGCAAAAAAAATATATTTTCTTCAAATGGTTAACTACCAGAATAAATTGATAAAAATATCTGATTTAAATTAAAAACTTCTTGAAATACCATTTGCTAATACTACCATGACTTTTTGAAAATTTATTAATTAATTTTTGAATATAATTTTTCGATTTCTCTCTTGATTTTTGCTTTGATTTTTTATTCACTCATTAATTATACACAGTGTTCATGCTTAGTATTTATGGAGCTAAATCGCGTTTTTTAAAAGAAAAACCTTAGTATTTTTATTGAAGTTTTAGATTGAGTAAAAATTATTTCCCATTTTTAATCTTTATTAATGAGTTAAAACGCGATTTTTACATTTCATCAAAATCGCGATTGAAACGTTAAAAGGACGTTACGTTTTTTAAATATGAAAAAATTCAAAAAAACGCTTATTTAGACGCGTTAAAACTCGTTTAAAAATGCGTCTTAACGGGTGGAGACGTCTCTCCATTTAATTTATCTTTGAAGAGAATATTTTTTTTAAAGATACCTAACTATCTAACTATTTAAAAAAATACGATCGAATCGAGATATCGATGTCAAGGACTGTAATCGTTGTCACGGACGAATATCAATTAGAAAATAAATAAAAATATATAAATTATATTTTTCAAAAAAATTTACCTAATTGATTAATTAAGTTTGTTAATTAAGAAAAAAAAAATTAAAGGTAAATTGTTAATTGAACATATCAAAAAATTTCGAAAATTAATTAATTTTGTTTTATTTTCCGCATTCTATTTTGCTAAATTTAACTAATTAAATTATTCAGTAAATTTGGAAAGATCCAAAATAAATACATAAGTAAAAAAAAATGAGACTTAACTTAAATAAGATAATATCCGCAATAAAATAAAAATGTCCAAAATTGATAGTGAAAAAGGTCTCAGCTAATTATTTAATATTAGAGGGTCGAATTGAGATATCGATTAAAACCAGAACAAAGAAAAAAAGACCTAATGTTTGTTTTTTTTTTTATTTTTTTATTGAATAAAAAATTTCATTTGTTTATTTGAAATAAATCATCATTTGATTTAATCACCCCTTTAAAAAAACAAGTAAATATGACTTTAACCAAGAATTATTAAAAAAAAACACTTTAAAATCAAATCAATAAAAAGTCAAATATTTAGGAAGTACTAAGTCTCCATTCCAAGCCATCAAGGCTTTGCAAAAAATATATCTTCGTCCTTGGACGAATAATTTAAATACAGTAAAATTCTAAACAAAGTTAACAGGTTTCGAAGCCTGGCTTAAGCCGCTCTTAAACCGCGTCGAAACCAAGTTTAGAAGCGGCCTAAGCCGCTCCGGACCCGGGCTTAAGCCGAAAAAAGTGGCTCCAAAACTTCGGCTTAAGCCAGCATTTTTTTAAAATCGGTTCAAGAGCCAGGTTCTTGAACCGGCTTCGAAACTTAAATTAAAATTATAATAAATTATGCTAATGAGCTTGACCAAAATAGTAATGAGGTGACGTGAAAATTTACAGGTGTTCAAGAATTAAATGCCTTTTTTAATTATAAAAAAATAATTATCTCTTGAAATCTTAACTCCAAAAATCTTCTTAAATTAAAAAGGAGTTTTAAATCAAAGAAAATTGAAAATAAAAAAATCTCTTGTTTAATTTTTACCGCTAATTTATAAAAAGGATTTTTGAATAAAGAAATTTTTTTTTTTTTTAATTGAACAATTAATTTCCGAATATTCTTTATAATTTTTATCTTTTTTTCAAAAATCCGCTTTTCAATGAAATCTTTTTTTTTATTCAAACAAATCTTTAGAAATAAAAAAATTATTTTCTCAGAAACATCTATCCCTAATATTTTTTTTTAATATTGTTTTTTCTCAATCAATTAATTAAAAATTTTTTTAAAAATTAATTATTTAATTAAAACTTTGGATATGCTCCAAAAACATAATTATCATAAATTATGCATGCGCAAGAACCCGGTATCGAAACCAATAATCGAATCAAGAGCCGGGCTTAAGCCGCTTCGAAACTTGGCTTCTGAACCGTTTAAGCCGGCTTAAGCCGCTCCGAAACTTTGGCTTAAGCCGGGTGTTAACTTAATTCAGAATTGTACTGTAAATAAAAAGTAATTTTATATTTAGTATCAATGTTTACTGCTAAGCCGCTTATCTAGTAACTTCCTTCTAAAATCATTATTTAATTTATCTGGAATACAAAAAAAAGAGAATATGTTTAAAAAATTTAACTCAACCAAATATTGATTAAAAACACATTACAAGAGTTTGATAATTATATCAAAATCTACAAAAATAAAAAGGTATACTTAGTATTTTTTTTTTATTATGCATATTTCAAAGTGTAAAATTTTCTTATCTTTTTTAGAGCAAAAATCGTTCTTCAAAGCACTTTACATTACTTTTGACGACAAAAAAATTTTTGCATGTGCTGCATAATTTGGTGCATATGTTGGCAAAGTCTGCAAAAAATTGTGCAACTTTTAATTGGTATTTTTATAGACTGCAAACTTTGAGATTTTCGAAATTTTTCAATAAAAATTTTGTCGCCAAAAGTACTTTTAAGATCTTTGCCGATCGATCTTTTCTCTCCAAAAAAATAAGGATTAAGAAAATTTAAAAAAAATTCAATAATGCAAATTTATTTTTAAGGTCACCCAAGTCATTAATTTTAGTATCTTTAAATATTTATCCCAACTTGAAAAACGATTCTGAAAATTTTCCGAATCAAAATTTAATAATAATAATATCTTGCGAAGATGGTTTCGATTTTTTAGAAAATTATTTTGTCCCACTCTTAATTCTCTATTTTAGAGAATTTCTTTAAAATTTTCATTTTATTTGGTAACAATTAAACTTGAAATCATTTCCAGTCACAAATAAACGTTAATTATTGTTTTTGATGACAAATAAATACTTTTTTTTATATTAACACCGGCAGCGAAGCAACGGGACACTACTAGTTATAAATAAAAAAATAAAATAAAATTACTAAAAGATTAGGTTTTGATTTGGAAAATTTTATCAATGATTTTTTTGTGATTATTTAATTATTTTTGTCAAATACATTTTATTTTATTGTATTTTATTTTTAATTTTTTTTTAAAACTTTTTTTATTACCAATTAATATATTGGTTTCTGTCTCGTTTGACTGGTTAAATTTTTGCAAAATAAAATTACGTTTCTTTTTCTTTTTGTATGGATTTTCTAAAATTCTTGAACACCTCATTCGAGGTTTAAAAATATTAGAACAAGATGGTATTGAAATAAGCTCACAAAACAATTCAATGAAAATAAAAGGTACAATTTGTTACATTGTATCAGACAATCTAGCAGCAAATGAATCTAGCCTGGTTGAAAGATTTAGCAGCAGAGTTTCAGGGCTTTGTAGATTTTGTACAGCTGACAATGATGATAAACAACATAAATTTAATGAAGATGAATTAATTAGTCGTATCAAAAGTTCAAGCACAATTGGTATTAAAGCAAATTGTTGTCTAAATGACTTACAATATTTCAAAATATTTAATGGTCAACCACCTGACATAATGCACGACTTTTTGGAGGGAGTACTTTGTTTGAATTTCGGACTTTTAAATGACTCAATCAGAAGATTTGTTTCAGTTGATGAGTTAAAATCACAATTGGAAAATTTCAAATATGGAAGACATGATGGAAAAAATAAAGTTCCTTTTGATGTTTTCACAGACAGATCAATAAATAAAACAAATGGTTTCAAATTATCAGCTACACAATTGTGGGTAATAATCTGAGTATTTCCAATTTTGTTTGGTGAAATTTTGAAAGACAATGTCAATTATTTACATTTTATTTCTTTAATTGAGATATTTAAATCTCTCTTATCAGAAAAATTCGATGAGCCGATGATTAGCGAAATATCAAAAAAAATAGCTAATTATCTAACAAACTTAAAGCAAATAATACATTAGAAAATTCGGTTCTTCAATTAGAAAATTCGGAGTTCAAAAAAACTACTCAACAATGCGATTTGAATCAAAGTACAGCTATGTTAAGCGTGTTAATCATGTGACTCACAATTTTACAAATATTACAAGATCCCTTGCATAAAGACATCAGTATCTTCAATTCTTCCTTCAACTGTCACCTATTTATTTTAAAACATATGAATTTTGAACATAGAGTGAATGCGAACTACACTTAAGAGACCTAATTGAAATAAAATTAAATTCAAATCTGATAATATTTTAGAAATGGGTTTCGATTTATGGAGGCGAATTTTCTAATTTAAATTCGAGATGGTTTGCCAAACTTTGGAAGAATTGATAAAATTATTTACAATACGAACACGATATTTTTTTTAATAAAAAAATTCAGAACTATTCGATTTATGGAATGGCTTACAGCTTTCGAAATAGAAGAAACAGAGACAGAAAATCCAATAATAGAGTCAACAAAAATAGCATATTATTTACCTTTTGATTTGTACCGATTTCATACTCAAAATATACTGTTACCAAAGACCAGTTATTTTTAAAATAAATCTAATATTTACCTTTTGTGTATTTACGCAAGTTTGTTTTTTAAGTTTTATTTTGATTATTATTTTGTTTGAGCTTTCTTTAATTACTCTATAAAAAAATAAATAAAGATTTTGTAAGATTATGAATTAAAAAGTATATTTTTTTGTTAAATTTTTTTTTTTGGCTTTTTTATTTTACAAATTCAAAATTTCAAATTAAAATGATAAGAAAAATTTAAATTTTTATTTCTATAATCAATTTTTCTGTCATTTTATTCTCAAAGTTCATTCACAGGTCATTTTTTATTTTTAAATTTTAACGACAATTATTTCTTTTTATGAGTTCAAAATATGTAATTAATTCAAAATAAATGTGTCATTTTGAATAAAAGATACATTTGTGTCTGGAACAATATAAAAATATATTTGAAAAAATAATTTAATGTTCAGTTGTCAATTATAAGACAAAACTAGGGGGATATATGTCTCTTAAAAAAAAAAAACACATTTATTTTAACAGTGTAGTGAATTTATTTCTTCAAAATAACATTATAATAATATTTGAATTAATTGTATTCATTTGGTAATTTATTTCAAAATTAAACTTAAAGACCAGTATGTGTGTGACCAGTAAGTTAATGGATTAAAAGAAAAAAAATGTAATTAGTTTAATTTATTAAGAAGAAAAAAATAATAAAATTGTGTTTTAAGTCTTCATGATTGAATTTTTATATTAATTAAGTCGTGCTGTTCTATGTGGAATTCCTATAAATTGGGAAAAGATTTTTATTTATAACATAATCAAAATTATTGCTTTTTTCAGATTAGTTCGGAAGATTTTCATTTTATTTTGGAAAATTTACACATCTGCGTCTTAAATATAATAAAAAAAAGGAGTAAACCTTGGCAGCTTTCAGCATCTTTTACCGGCTGATTTCCTCTAAACCCTTCCAAAAATTGAACTTATAGAAAATTCTTTCGATTTCCATTGGACAAACGTAAATTAATAATTTTCTAGGACAAAATTTGTTGTTTTTGATAAATCTCTTAAGTAAACAAGATAATAATTTTTCCAAAAAAATTTCTTTTAAAAAGGTGAATAAAATATTTCATTCTTAAAAAATTTGTAATTTCCAATATTAAAAATTAAAAAATGAATAATTTTTGTGCACCTTGTTCAACAAAAATTCGAGTAAGTAAATGTCCAATTTGTAAAGAAAAAAACGGGTATCAACTCTGTTTAAAATGTTACCTAAAAATTTCATAAAGGTAACGGTTAATAAAAAGTAACTCATATTGTTATTCTTTTTCTTAATTATTAAATTTTTAAATATTATCTTTTTCATTAAAGGTGTTGATAAAATAATATCATTGTTAGCTAAGGTCGATAAAATTGAAGAATTCTTTAAAAACATTCAAAGAATTTACGACGTCTTAGAAATTCAAGGCTTGTTATTAAGTAATTGAAGTCATGAGACACGGAAAAAAGTAAGACAACTCGAAAGATTTTATAAGCACAAAGAGATTTTGTAACGTGTCTATTTGAATGATGTCGATGAGATTCCATCTTATCAAATTCCAAATTAAGGTTCTTAGTTTTTTATTAAATATTATATAAAAATCACAAAACAAAATAATATTACTTTTTTTTCTGTTTAAATGTTTTTTATGTTTTTAAATGGATCACTTGATGTTTTTAGAAAAAAATGTAGCATAAATGATTTGTTTTCTTTAAAATAAAAATTTCAATAATGTTTTCTTTTATTTAAAAATCAACGCATTATTTTTTCTTAGAATTTCATAAATAAAAACCTCTTAAAAAAAGATAATTTTTAAAAATGTATGATAATCTATCATAAATATTTTAGAGAAGATATAATTGAATTTTTTATTTGTCGAAAATTATCTGCGAATAAATTTCATAGAAAATTTCTGAGAAAAAATATTTACTCGAATAATAAAAACAGATCATTTGTTTTTTCAATTTATTTTAAAATAAAAAAGTTATTTCTTTTGTTAAATTTTCTTATGTTTAAATAAAATTTTCTAAATATAAGCGATGATGATAAGGATGTAAAGCTCCGGAATAAATACAAAGGATAATCAATCGAATTTTATTCAATAAAAGTTAGAAACAAAAATATAAAACTATTTTTATTTTAATAAATTCTTAATTAAACCAATCCAACTTTTAGTTTCATCCCTCTGAATTATAAGTGAAGACCGGCCAATCTAATCGTATAATATTTGGTAGCAGCGAATTAAACATTTTAAAATATAATAAATATAATAATTAATAAACCTAATAACGAAAACAAGAATGAGTAATGAATCTAAAGAGAACCCATTCAGATCAGATGCTGATCAAAATAATGAAAATCAGGAGAACCCAATGACTAAAATAGAAAATCAAAGAAAAAGTCAATGGAATAAAATTCTTAAAATGACCTTCCCAGAGGTAAGAAAACTAGTGTACAAAAACGACGCGATTATCTGAGTTTACAAAAAGTATTTTGAAAAAGCCCAAGAAGTAGGTCGAAGTAGTCTACCCGAAGAAGAAAGAAGAAAACTCTTTACAGTTCAGGAGGAAGAATTTAAAAAACTTATTTAAGTAATAGGTGATTCAGGAGTCCCAGAAGATGAAGACTTATCGGAAAGAGACGAACTTTTAGTCCTAAGAGCGGATCAATCTCAGTTAAAATTTCAATTATCGAAAAAGGACGAATTGATTAACAATTTAACTGAAGAACTAAATTCGAAAAAAACAGTTCAATTCAGCGGATTTAGACAAAGCAGCAGATATGAAGAAGATGAAAATCTAGATGATGATTTTCAATTAGATACGAGTAAGTTGAAAACAAATAAAGAACTTTATAAACTCGCAAATATTGAACAATCGATCTTATCGGACACATCAATGCAAACCGATTCTAAATTATCACCTAAATGGAAATTATGGCAAGAAGCTACAAGATTAATTAAGTCTTTTAGCCTTTACGAAGAACGAAAAACAACCGTTACACCAACCGCACCGCCGGAAATGAAAACCTACCCGCTCTCTATACTAAAAAATAATAACTATCTAAAAAACGAAAATCAAATAACTAATACTACTCCTATTCGAACGAACTCTTATATAAACTACGCGGGTACTTCCCAGAACAATCAAAACGACAAAGGAGACCAAAAAATTAAAGCAAAGATAGAGAATACTATAAAACTAGATGAATATATTATCCCAAAATCAGATTCAACTATGGATTTAGTTAAATTTGTAGCTGATTTAGCAGGAAATAATAATAAAACCAAACGTTTAGGCCCAAATACGAAAAAATTTTCCGGGTCTAATTCTGAAGACGTAGACGATTGGTTATTTAATGTAGAACAAGGGTTCATAGCTTCTAAAATTAGGGAAGAAGATAAACTTAATTCTGTTTTAAATTTCGTTGATAAAGTCCCAAGTCAAATTCTAAGGAAACACATAACAAGTTTCAGCTCCTGGTCTCTTTTCGAAAAAGAACTTAGAAATACTTATACCAAAATAAATAAGGATTACTGGGTTAGATCGCAGTTAGCAACCCTAAAACACAGGAAAACATTGCATTTGAAAACTATGTTAATAAATTCTATATGCTCACTAACATGTTACCTCACATGGCCGACGACGAAAAACTTTTTCATTTTAGAGAAGGATTAAAAGAAATGACCAAACGAGAAATAACGTGTAGGAATATAAAGACTTTAAGTGAAACAATACATTTAGCTACACAATTAGAGCAGGCTCAAAACGGAATTGCTGACATTAACTATATAAATCATGATAAGAACGGAAAAAAAGGTCAGTTCAATTATAAAATAGGTTCTAAAAAGATATCAAGCGACCATAGAAAAAATTTTTCTGGTAATTTTAAACCTACTGATAAGAAAATTAAGGAAAATAGATCACAGACTAAGCAGCAGACGTGGAATAAAGATAAAAAGAAAACCAAAGTAAATAATAACGTGGTCTGTAGAAGGTGTTAAAGGAAGGGACACTATGAAAATAATTGATACGCAAACCTAAATAAGATAAACTCAATCAACCTCTGCGATGAATCTGAAAACAAGGTTTATGTTGTGTATTTAGATAACGTAGGGCCTAAAAATATTTGCTCAGTGAGTGGACTAGTAGATAAAAAAGTCCTTAAATTAGGCTGAGACTGTGGTGCAACTAACTCGATAATGAATAATATGACAGCAATTAAAAATAATATTGAAATTTTACGAAGCGACTTAAAAATAAGGACTGCTAACGGTATGGTATGTCATATTAGTGGTATAACAAAACCACTAGAAGTAGACTTAAGCGGTCATAAATGTTTTATTGAATTCTTAGTTTTTGATCATGAAGATCATGACGTTTTATTAGGTCTCGATTGGTTTAAAAAAACGGGATGTGGCATATTCTTATCTCAAGGTATTTTACAGTTTAAAGATGATTTTGAAAAAGATCATAACTTAAATAATTAAAATTCGAATGGAAATACAGTAGATATTTTCAAAACAGACGTGGCATTAAGTAGTGACTTATTCTGGAATACGTCTGAAAACACAATGGTACCAGCTAGCGATCTAAATCCTAGCGAAAAAATAAAATTTAATACCTTATCCCAAGAGGGAGTAGGTCTTTTTGCAAAAAGTTTAAAAGAATTAGGAAAATGCTCTGTAAAAAAGCATTATATAAGGTTAATAGATAAGGATGTTGCAACTTTCTATACCGCGCCCTACAGAATCTCTCAAGATGAGAGAAATTTTCTAAAAAAGGAGATCGAAATAATGTTAGAGGCTAATATTATTAGGCCTTCGAAATCTCCGTGGTCGTCTCCTGTTGTTGTAGTTGGAAAAAAAGATAAGTCTAGACGAATCTGTATTGATTACAGAAAATTAAATAAAATTACACAAACAGAGAAATGGCCGATTACGAACCCTAGAGACATTGATAGGCTAAGGGATTCAGAATTCTTTGAATTCTCATGGTAGAAGATTCTATAGAAAAAACTGCATTTCAACCCCTGATGGGCATTTTGAATTTTTGGTTTATCCATTTGGACTTAAAAATGCTCCGATAGATTTCAGTAGAATTATGAATGAGATATTCAGAACACTGAAATTTGTAGATAATTTTTTTAGATGATATAACTATTCATTCAGCACATTGAACACTTAAGAGTAGTACTATCAGTGCTCAGAAATGCAAATTTAAAGTTAAATCATGAGAAATGCGTTTGGTGCGCACGTTCGGTAAAATTATTAGGTCATATTATTTCTAAAAACCAGATAGAAATGGATCCCTCGAAAATAGAAGCGATAAAAAATAGATTGCCTCCTAAAACGGTTAAGCAACTACAAAGCTTTCTAGGTCTTTGTAACTTTTTACCGAAGATTCGTGCCGAAATTCTCATATATTGCTCAACCCCTTTTTTCACTTTTGGCTCAAAATGTAAAATTCTTTTGGTCAAAAGAATGTGAAATCGCATTTACCGATTTAAAAAATGCATTAATCAGTTACCCTATTCTCCGTATTTTTAACCCTAAAAAACCACTAAAAGCTTATACAGATCCTTCGGGTCTTGCTATTGGTGGAATCTTGACTCAAGTAGACGACGATGGTAAAGAGTATATCGTAGCGTGTTATTCAAGATTATTGAATAAACATGAAATTAATTACACGACTACAGAAAAGGAATGTTTAGCTGTAATTGAGTTTAGAAGGGAATGGAGAAATTACGGCGAAATTGAATTTGTTGTAGATCATTCAGCTTTACAATGGTTAAATTCGATTAAGAACCCCCAAGGAAGATTGGGAAGATGGTCTCTTGAACTCCAGGATGTTGATTTGAAAATTAGTTATAGACCAGGAAAGAATCACGGAAACGCAGATGCAATAAGCAGACGAGTTATTAATTTTATCATTAATGAGGATGAAGAGGACGAAAATTTCCACTCAAGAGATCCTTATAACAACAAATTGCTAAATGAAGCAAATATTTCTAAACGGTTTAGAAACGGAATTTCGAATAAAGTAGCTACAAAATTCAAGAATTATGCTAAATCTTACCTTTTTGATGGAACAAAAATTCTAATTAAAAGAAAAAATTTGTTTTACGAGTAGTAAAGGTTGGGGAAATTTTTAGCGCTCTATTATTGGTCAGTATTGACCAAACTCCACTGAAAATTCTTAATTAACCAATCAAATAATTTCATGATTAATTCCTATTGGCTCCTTTCAAATCTCATTAAAAATGTGAATAATTAGAGACAAAAAACCTAGTCGTAGTCTGAAAATCGTGAGCCATAAAATAATCATGATGTAAAGCATTAAGCTAATTACCTGCCATTAACTTTAAGAAAAAAAAAAAACCTGAACGGAAAAATCAACCATTAAATTCAGGAAAAAAAAACCAAAGAAAAAAAAACTTTAATGTTTAATTTAAACATTAATTTCAGGAAAAAACAAAATCAGAGAAAAAAATTTAATTTTAAATTAAACAATTAATTTTGAAAGAAAATTAACAAGAAAAACTTAAAGATAAAATTAACTATTAATTTCAAAATAAACAAAAAAAAAAGATAAAATTACTACTCATTAAAAACAAATCTTTTTTAAAAAAAATACACCTGTTGACAAATTTTGCGGGATTATTACATTACAGATAATTTATTAAATAAACAAAGATCTTTTTTGAAAATAAGAGAGTTCATTGATCTTCATAGCTTTCGAAACACCTAATTAAAAACAAATATAATTTTACTCATGTAAAAATTCAATTTATCAATTGACGTTAGAAAAAAAAAGGTAAAAAACCAAAAAATATGCCTATAAAAAACTAAAAATTTGCAAAGTTAGAAAAAAATCAAATTCAAAAATCAAAAAACAATCAATTTCAGAAATCAAAAAAACAATCAATTTAAAAAATGAATCATTTTTGTAGACTCTGTTCAGCAATCAGTGAATGCAAATGTAAAATATGTAAAAAATCAATTGAGCATCAAGTGTGTTTAAAATGCTTTTTGAAAATTGCTGAGAGAAGAAAGTTTATCAACTGTAATTTTTTTTTCTTAATTTTATTTAATTTTTCAATTAAAGATCTCAATGTTGAAATATCGCAACTTTTGGAACTAACAGAAAATTTTTTCCATGATTATGAAAATTTCATAACTGTTGAAAAAATTATGAGAATCAATAACGTCAAATTTATTGAACTTCCCAAGAAAACCAAATGTAAGATCATTGAACTTGAAGAGTTTTTTGAGGTTGAACTTGATGTTGGTGTAAGAGAAAAGATTGAACTATTACAAAGATGTATGTCAGTTGACACAATTGCTTCAACAAACTCAAATATGGTATTTGATGAGTATTTGATGTTATTCACTCTTGATAATCATGATGATATTTATGACATGTTTAGTATGGAGAGAGAGTATTTAAGAGACATAATGAATTTTATATAAAAAAAAGCTCATTAAGATTTATTATTTTTTTTTTAAATATATAATTTGGAATTTATTTAAAAAAAAAAAAAATTATATTTTTTTTCTTTTTTTTTTAATTTTGACAAACTTTGAAAATAAAGATATTTTTGTTTTAATATTGTATAACAATTTTTTAGTTTCTCTTATTTTTTGTTGTCGTTGTTGTTTTTTTTTATCTCGATTTTTTATTGTTAAAAAAAAAAAAAAAAAAAACTTTTATTTAAATTTTACAATTTTAATGTTTATAATTATTTTTAAGAGATAAAAGGAAATTTAGTGAGAAATTATTTTTTGGATTAATTAATTTTTTTTCTAAAAATGATAGAGGTGGTTCTAAAAGATACGTAAATGATTAAGCTTCCTTCTGACTAAGCAAAATTGTAAAAAGTTTTTTTTAAATTTTAATGTTTCTAATTTTAAAATTAAAATGTATAATTATCATATATAATTTAAGAAATTTTGTGAGATTTTTTTTCGATTTATTTATTTCTATTTTAAAAATGAGAGGTATTACTAAAACAAACGAATATCATTAGGGGTTTCTTCAATGAATATTTTTATTGGAACGAAAAAAAAATAGCTGCAAGGATATTTGATAACGATCTTAAGCATATTGACCGAAATAGAACAGAGGAAATGGTTTTTGTCTTTCACTCAATAACGTGATTTTTCTTTGTCAATTGAGTCTATATGATTTAAAAAAATATATATATATAAGAAACTAAATTTTCGATATTTTAAAACCAAATTTATTTTCATAGTCAGATAAAAAAGTCGAAATTCATTTTTTTTCAAAAGTTATTAGAAAAAGAATAAATAATTTAATAATCGTTAAATTATTTTTTCGAAAAATACAATTTCTTTTTAACCAATAAAAAAATATTTCGTAAAATTTTTTAATTTAAATAAATTTTTTTTTTTGTGTTGCTTTACAATTGCAAATTCCATGCTGAATTTTTTTCCCAAATGGGTGATAAAGATAAAATTAGAATTGTATTTTTTCATGACTCTCTAGAACGTCCAATTAGTTTATCATTTATGTCAAAAACTGCACTTACTGCTGAAGGTCTAGTGGAAAACTTTGAACATGTTGCTCAATCGTATAAAAGTCTAAAAATAAACGAGAATAATAATTTAAGAGCAACTGTAGTCATAGCACATTTACCAAATGGTTCTGGACGCAAAATGACGACTCTAACTAGAAAACGAAATTATGTGAAAAAAATTGAAAGATTAAAAAAAGAAAACTTTTCAATCATTTTGCAACCAAAAACCTGGTATTAAAAATGTTTTCAATAATGATAATAAATGTGTTCTAAGAGCAATTTCGTTGGAAAAGCTTTTTAAGATAACGATCCATATAGATTCGAATTGTATAAGCCTGATAATCCGGTTTTAAATATTAAAGTTGACTAGATTGCAACTGATTTGAATCTACCTGATACATCATATGGTATTGAATAGATTAAAAAAAATTGAAAATTATCTCAAAGATTACCAAATCACGATAATAAATTGTGATGAAAAGTTGGATAAACATCCAATTTACATCGGTGAACCTAAAAACAAATTTATTTATTTATCATTTACTGGAAGTCATTATAATGTCATATCAAAATGTTGAAAAACAGAAGTGTAAAAATATGTGTAATTCTTTTAATAGACAAAAATGTGCAATTGAGACAGCTTTTAAATGTGAAAAATGTGATATTTTGTGTAATAATGAGAAATGTTATAATATTCACACAGAAAAATTGTGTAATTTTGTAAGAAATTGTGAAAAATGTGGTTTATTTAAAAATAGAAAACATGTTTGTGAATATAATAACAAATGGTGTAAAAACTAACAAAAATCTGTTGATCATGAACACAGGTGCTTCATTAATCCAGAAATAAAGTAAAAGGAATTTCCAGATTTCAAAGGATACATATTTTTTGATTATGAAGCTTATATTGATAATGGAATTCATGTGCCAAATCTCGTTATGGCAAAAAAAGTATGCATTGAATGTCTTAATGGGGAATCAGAGTGTAGAGATTGTTAAAAAGAGTATATTTTTAATGACAACAAGTCTTTTTGTGAATGGTTGTTTTCACAAGATAATTATATTGCGATTGCTCATAATTTAAAAAGCTATGATAGGATTTTTATCACAAATCATATAATTTCATCTTTTTTACCGACAGATTCAATGCCAAACAATATTTTAAGTGGAACAAAAGTACTTAGTATTAAATTCCGTAAGTTGAAATTAATTGATTCATATTCATTTTTGGCGTGTCCATAAAGTGAATTTTCGTCAACATTTAATCTTGAGGATATGAAAGGCTTTTTCCCACACAAATTAAATTATGTTTTTAAAGGGAGAGCAAGAGGCTGATGGTTACCCAGATTATGTTAAAAATGATGAAGACAAAAATCTATACATAAAAAATTATTAACGTGAAGGAAAATTTTTGATAAAGATAAAATAGAATATAATAAAGGCCTTCGATCAGTTATGAAAGTTTTATTAAATTCGTTTTGGGGTAGATTTGGTATGAATACCAATAAAACACAATCTCGACTTATCTCAAAGCCAGATGAATGGTTTGAAATGATATCTGATGATCAATACATCATTCATGATGTTGATTTAAGCCATTCAAATTTTATTCAAGTATTTTATTCAATAGCAGATGAACTTCATGATGGTGGAATCCATACAAGTGTTACTCTAGCTGCGTTTGTCACATGTCATGCAAGATTAAAACTATATCATGAATTGAAGAAAATTGGTGACAGAGTTTTATATTTTGATACAGATTCAATTATCTATATAAATAGGGCAGGAGAGTATGATCCTCCATTAGTAGATTATTTAGGAGAATTTACAGATGAAGTTAAAAAGAAAGGTGCAAATTATATTGAAGAATTTATATCAGCCGGACCTAAAAACTATGCATACAAACTTGATAATGGAAAAACATACTGTACAGTCAAAGGTTTTACATTAAATCATTTATCATCCCTTTAAATAAATTTCGATTCGATTAAAAATATAGTTTTAAACGATCATGAAAATAAAATAAAAGTAAATCAACAAAAATTTTCTCGAGATAAATTAAATTGGCAAATAAAAACAGATATCGTAACGAAATTGTATGGCTTTGTTTATGATAAAAGAATCTTATTGGATGATTTGTCAACAATACCTTTTGGATTTTAAACTTTTTAATTCTAGTTACATTATTTAAAATAAATTATTATAAATATAAGCAATTTAGCTTTTTCTAATTCCCCCGAAACTACTATAAATAGTTGAGTATTTCCTTAAAAAATTAAAACAACTCAAATGGAATTTGAACAAGAAATATTAAAAATTAGAAATAAAATAGTTGTTCAGAATTGTATCGGTTGCTTTTGTGATTATCCATCTCAAAAAGATAATTCTTGTCTTAGTAATTATCATCATAATTTAGCACTTCTTCAAGCATTAGATACAATCCAAGAGCAAAATAACATTACACTTGATATTCCATTAATTTATGAGAAATTAAAATTGGAAGAATTTTGATATATGGCTCAAGCGCAAATTGATAGAATTAAATTTAAAAAAAATTTTTCAACTCAAACCGGAAATGAAATAGATTTTTCATTTTTTTTATCAAAATACAAATCAGTTCGTCTATATAAAACGAAATCTTATAGAGATTATGTACTTAGTTTGAATATAGGAAATTTAAAAAAATTTATCATAACTAAATCCATGTGGAAAACTTTTAAAATGTATTACCCATATATAGATAAAATTTTAAGCAATGGACAATAATTTTGGGTTAATTGATCAAGAAGTTTTTAAACACCCATTTACTAGTACAATAGCTGGACCAACACAGTCAGGAAAAACTTGGTTAATTAAACAAATTTTAACTTTTAATAATTCAATTTTTGATCAACCTCCTCAAAATATTTTATATTGTTATTCAACTTGGCAAAAAAATTTTGAGAATTTTGGTGAAATTTATCCAAAAATTAAATTTAAACAAGGACTACCTGATATTGATGAAATAAATTCATCATTAAATAATTTAGTTATTCTAGATGACTTGATGAAAGAGTGTGAAGAAGATCAATCCATCAAAAACTATTTACAATTGATTCACATCATAAAAACATAAGCGTTTTTTTCATTACTCAAAATATTTTTTCTAAAGGAAAATTTACAAGAAAATTAAACCTTAATTCACATTATTTGATTTTGTTAAATAATCCAAGAGATAAATAACAAATTAGTACTATAGCAAGACAAATGTTTCCTGGAAAAGTTAATTTTTTTATTGAAGCATACGAAGATTATTAATTATTTCATCATTTTTTTCTGATAAATCAAAGAAAAAATCAACAAAATTTTCCATATAATAACCAGATGACCTCAAAATTAAAAATAATAAACAATAATAACCACAATTCTGTGAACTCCAACTTTGAAGCTGTTTTTGATTAAAAATCAACCCATTTGAATATTTTCTTATATATTTTTCCAATTGAAAAAATTTGGGATTATTACACAAAGAATCAAAGAAATTGCAAATTTTATTACCGTAAACTCTTGCCTAGTACTCTTAGAGTGTATAGATTCTTCTTTCCTCGTTCTAATTTTTGTTGGGTCATTATAAAATTAAAAAATTGAATTTTAAGATATTTTTTATTTATTAAAATTAAAAAAATTAATATCTATTTATATAAATTCCAAGTTCTAGACAAGATTTATAAAAAAACGGGTAAAATTCGTTTTGGATTTTCCATTCGTTGTTTTCTTTTTGTTTTGGTATGCAAAATGTTTTTAAAAACAATTTTTTTGGGACAGGTAACTTAACTCTAAATGATTCTTCACTAGATGAAACCGTTAGAAATGATGGTTTCTTATTTTCAGAATTTTCAATTATTTTTTCTTTGATAAAATCAAATTCAATATTTTCCTCTTGCAATTCTGTAATTAATTCATCAGTTTTATATATCTCAATAATCCATCTTTTTGGAAACGGATCATATTTTGCTCCGTTAATCCTTTTATATTGATATCCATTTTTGATCATATTCTCCATAGATTTCTGACTTGTCAGACTTTTTTAAAATTTCAATTCTCATTTTTTTTAATAAAATATTTTTTTTTAAAATTTTTTGAGTTTTTATTTAGAAAAAATTAGGAGGATACGTATTTGTCTAATTTATTCAGGAATTTTGCATAATTTCAAACAACCAATAGGAAAATTCGATGAATGGATTTGATTGGATAAAATTCGATTTTGGGAGGAGTTTAACAAATTCTGACCAATAATAGAACGCTAAAAATTTCCCCAACCTTTACTACTTTTACGAATACCCGAGATTAGAATACCGAAGAGAAAAAATCGAAAAAGCTCACGCTTTCGGACACTTTCAAATAGATTCAACATATAACCCAAGAGATAATTCCTATATAGGATCCTATAGGAATCTGTAGGATAAGAATTTTTATAAGAATCTTACAAGATTCTTGAAAATTTTCTTAGAAAATCCCTTCAAAACAATTTTTTATAGGATATAATAGGATATTTAATAGGAATCCTACATTTTTTTCCTGAAAAATCTTATTAATAAATTTCCTACATGATCCCTATAGGATCTTATATAGGATTCTTAATTTTTTTCTTATCAAAACTTATGTGAAAAATCTGATAAATTCCTGTTGAAATCTTGAATAAGAAAAAATAGGATAGGAAATTCTAAGAATTTTATATAGGATCCTATAAGATTCTTTAACCAAGCATAACTGATAAATAGGATTTTACAGGATTTTTTAGGGGTTTTAAAAAATTGAAAGTTTTCATATTTATTTAAGAAATAATTCAATCTTTGATGTTTTACAAAGGAAATAATTATTAAAATAACCTTCTTTTTTAATTATGTTAAAAAATTTGGAACTTTAACATCTAATCGCTGGAAAACATTTTTTTTCAGTTGTCAGTGGATTTACTGCAACATAATAAAACTCTCAAATCCCAAGAAAAAATTTTGTAAATTGAAAAAAAAAATCATTCAAAAGTTTGAACCACTTGAAAAAAAACTATATATTTATTAACTTAAAAAATTTAATCGAATTATAAATTCAAAAAAGAATCAAGATCCAGATCCTGGACAGGATCTGCAACTGAACCTGCAGGAGACCTATTCAAGAATCCTGTCAAGAATCCTATAGGAATCTTACATAGGATTTTGTAGGAAATAACTCTTGGGAATAGGTTAAAAGATGAGTTTTACTGGCATGGAATGATTGATGACATAAAGAAAGTAATCAAAGAATGTTCTATATGCCAGAGGAATAATAAAGCAATAAAAAAATACCATCCAGCTCAAGCATGTAAAGTAGCTATAGATCTAGTGTTTGGTCATGATTAAACAGAAGAAGGATTTATTGGGATTCTAGTAATTATTGAATTTTTATCAAACTTTTCATTCGTTTAGGAATAAAATCTAAATATGTGAGGGAAATAGCAGATATTCTGATCGAATACATTACACTATTTGGCCCATTTAGTGAATTACTTTCTGACCAAGGAAAAGAGTTTAATAATCAAATTATTGAACAATTAAAAAATAGTTTAGGATTTATTCACATAGTCACTTCGGCATATAACCCGAGGACTAATGGAAAAACAGAAAGGTTTAACCAGACTTTTATTGAATCACTAACAAAACACGCCGACTCTGATAGAAAAAACTGGCCTAAATTCTTACCTTTCGTTCTAATGACATATAGATCCAGAGTACATACTGTAACGGGATACACGCAATTTGAACTAATGTTTGGAAGAAAAATGCTTCCATTTAAGGACTGGGCAAATAGCGAAAACGAAGTAGGAGATATTTTAGAAAGAGCGAACGAAATTAAACATTTGTTTGATTATACCCATCCTAAAGCCATTGAATCGATTTAACGTTGTCAGGATAAACGAATTGAAATTCAAAATCGTTCTCAGAATATTGCAAATGATAAGCTCCAAAAGTTACAAAAAATTTATCTAAAATGTGAAGGGCTTTTAAGCAAACTCGAGCCAAGATTTAAAGGACCTTACAAGGAGTTGAATACACAAAAAGAGGAAATTATAGAGTTGAAAACGCTCTTAAAGAAATACTCCCTCAATCCTATCCGTTATATAAGATAAAAGTCGTACAAGATAACAAATCATTACCAGATGAAAGTGCTGAAGTTGAAAAAATATTTAAACATAAGATCATAGATAAAGATTATTTTTTCCTTGTCAAATGGAAAAATTTCCCTTTATCTGAATGTTCTTGGGTCCCAGAAAAAAACTTTAACTCTATGGAGTTAGTCAATAAATTTAAAAAATAATCCTTTAAAAAATAGACCAATAAGAAACTATAAAAGTGTTATAAATTTTCTAAGTTTAATAGCATTTACTTTCCTGTATTTGTTTAACCCAGTTTTTTGTAACGAAATATTATCCCACACTGTAAAAGACAGTTTCCAAGTTTTTACAAACATGTATCACTTAACCTTAAAAACATCTGTAAAGTCTAGTCAAAACCAACAAGAACAGTCTTAAAAAACTATTTGAATTCATTTAACAGTAGTTTTGGCACAAAGGAAACTACTAGAAAACTATTTTTAATGGGAAAACTTCAACACCAAGAATACTGAACGGGTTACCATTGCTTAAAAAAGAAACATATCTTAATAACATCAATGTCATTTTGGGGGGAAAAGTATGAATCACTAAGTACGGAAATTGTTAAAGTTTCACGTGATGAATGTTTTTTGACGATCAAAACAAAACAATGTAGTAGCTTTCCAATGGACTGTGATAATGAATATTGCAACTACACAATCAATCCTCAACCATCATTTAATTGGATGAGTGAGAAATCAGTGAGAGCTTCTCATGCTCAACCTCACCAAAATTGATAACGGCACATTCACCAAATGATTTTCTGTTTAATGGAAAGTGCAAAGTCTCTGACAAAGAATGTAGACTCCACGATTCTATCATAGTATGGGATGCGACAATTTACCACGAATGCCCGCTTTATAAAAATTAGTCAAGAAACGTTTACAATTACGCAAAACAGTGACATAATTTTAAGGAATAATCTGGCCTTACAAGCAATTAATTCTACAAAGCTTTGTGACTTAGATGTTATTTCAACCCTAGAAGGATTTTACGTAAGTATTAAAACGAATTATTTCCAAACCGGTAACTGGAACAAATTTCGAGGAAATGAAAGAATTATTGTTGGCTGAAGCTGATTTTAAGTCTGTCAAAGATATTGAAGAAAAAAATGAATTATTGATACGCGAATGTCAGGATTTAAGAGCATATTGAATATTTTTTCCAGATTAGAAGATCGTTTTCTTACGCATTACTTACAATTTACTTTATTATAAATACTACAATGGGTACCATTTATAAAGTAAATTGTAAAACTATTAAAGAAATCGATATTGTCTTAGAAACATTTTCGAACAAGAACATTTCACTTTGTTTTAAGGACCAACCAGTTAAATTTACAGATGAATACACCACAAGGACTGGTTTCTTAAGTCAAGATGGTATAATAAAACTTGTCTCTGATGTAGTTCCTTGTAATCTAGTAATCCAATACATCCAATTACCAAATGTAGAGAAAACTATAGTTCGACAAATTCACGAATCATTTTTGGCCTCGGACCCTCAACTTCAATATTTTAACATCGATTACCTAAATAATAAATTCCGCGAACCTCAACTTTCGCATAATTCTTTACTGCTTGATGGAATCGATCTTTTGTCTACCTTCCAAGATGTTATAAATCACGAAATGAGAGCCGGAACATGGTACACACACATGACAGATACTTCAAACATTAAATCTAAACTGGAAGATATTAAAGTCGCAATTGAAAACACTATTTATACGTGGTTACACTATGGCATTTATATTGTCATTGGAATAATCTCTTTAAATCTCTTTATAGGTCCATTTTATCTTTTTATAAAAATAATTTTGTGTTTTAAAACAACATTATATTTAAAAAATCTCGCGGTTAGGAAAAGTGATAGTGAAAAACACGTTAAATTTGAAATGAAACCTCTAACTGCTGGACCAATAGATGAAATGTGCGATGAGTTATTTAGATCAAACATGAGTCTATATTCGGTAAGAAAAGAAGAAAACATGAATAATATTTAATCCTTTTATTTGTCCATTCGAGGTCGAATGATAAATTTAAAGGGGGGAAATGTTATACAATCAAATCAACAATATCTTAATTTTAAATTTTGTATCTTAGTTACTATATTTACTCTTATTATTTATTTTTCAAAACAATATTTTACAAGTTACAATTTTTATATACAGTCAGGTCGCACTTTTATCACCCCATTTGTCCAGCTGAAAATGTGTGATAAAAGTGAATTGTGATAAAATTAAAAAAATATATAAAATAAATTTATTATACCGAAAAAATAACAAAAATAATTTATAAAATATTAATTTAGTTTAAAATGAAATTAACGGATTAATTTAGAAAATGAAAAATATCCTTGTTGAATTCTGGATTTTTTACAAGTAGCTTCTTCATTGGCTAAATTTAAATACTTGTCTTTTCTTTGAAAAATTTTATTAACTGTAGAACGCTCAACAATAAACTCTTCGGCTATTTTAGCATCAGTCTTACCTGTCATTAATTTTTCTCTAATAATAGCTTTTTTTTATCGAATTAAGAATTTTTTGTAGTTTTTTGACCATTTTTATTTTTTTAATGAAATAAACACAGAAAAAAAAATGGTGTGATTAAAGCGTGTAAAATTTATTATGCATTGCATTATTACAAATAAATATATTTCAGTGATTAAAAAGAAAATGGTGACTAAAATTGGTGATCTAACTTAACATTTTTTCTATTGAAAAGTATTCAAGGCGATTTGTTCCTCAATTTTTTAGTGATAAAACCTAAATGTGACTAAAGTATGTGGTGATAAAAGTGCGACCTGACTGTATTTGTAAAAGTACACATAGAAACCTTTTTTGTATTCTTGCTTGCTATAAAAAGCTTATTCGATAAGCAAAATAGCGAGCTCCAAATTTTATTTGTTAAAATTGTATTTTTATAAAACTATTTTTATTTTAATAAATTCTTAATTAAACCAATCCGACATTTAGTTTCATCCCTCTGAATTATACGTGAAGACCGGCCAATCTAATCGTATAATAAATGAAATTCAAATGAATTTTTTTAAAAATATTTTCTCTTTCACTTTCTTTTTGGAAATTATGAAAAATTAATCGGTTTAATTTACTTCGATCAATAAATTTTAAAAAAATATTTTTATTTACTCTGAAACAAAAAAGACTTTAAAAAAATTTAGTGAAAAAATCTAAATCATCATCGCTACATATTATCAATTTATATTTATATTCTCTTTATAAATACTGAATTTATCAGATAAATTTTGAAAATTAAACAAAAATAAAAAATAAGTTCGAAAAAAAAATTTTCTTAAAATTAATTTTTGCAATAAAAATAAGAAACAAAAAAAAGAACATAAATGTACTGAAAATTTATTTTTAATCATTATCATTAAATAGAAATATTGGCAAATAATCAGATGTTTGAATTCAAGTTTTTTAACTAACCGGTTAAACTTTTTAAGCTTACTTAAAATCCCACATATTCTAAATTAAACTAAAAATCAAACTTGTTCTAAATTTAACTTTAAATCAAACTTGTCTAAATTAATTCATTAGAGAAAAATTTACTAGGTGATATTCAGGTGATAAATTATTAAGTTAAAAAAAAGGGTATTTCTTAGTGAAAGTCATAAAATATCAAATAACAAGTAATTTGTGACAAGAAAATCAAGACAAGAGAGTCAAAAAAAACGATATAATATTGATGTATTCAATTAAGTTTTTCTATTTAATAAAATTGAAAGACCAGCACCTTTAAGTCAAATTAACTTAAGTCAAAAAAAAGTTTTATAGTCAATCAGTTATTTGAATAAAAATTGAATCAAGACAAAGTATAAGTGAGTGAAGAGGCGAAGTTAATATGACAATAATAAGCAAGAGTATTAAATTGAATTTGAAAATAAAAAGTTTTTATATTTGAAATGACCGTGTAATTTTTATTAATAAAAAAAATATATGTAAGTGGACATTAGGAGATAATTTATATACTAAAAGCGGTGTAAGTTGGTTCAAAAAAAAAGAAAAAATCTAGATTATTGAGAAATTCCTTGAATTTTATACTAAAAATTTTGTTAATTTTTTATGTAATGTTTTTCGAAGGTTAACTGATAAAGTCTTAATTCGAGCATCTGTTCTAACTAAAAATATATTTAAGTCTTCTTGAAATGTCTTGACTGCTTATTCAGCCAAAAAAAGTTAACACTTTTATTTAAAATAAAATTAAATCTAGTGTCCAAAGTTAAAAGTTAAATATTTAAGAATTTTTTTCTTAAAAATTAATTAAATAATGCCCTTCTTTTTACAAAAAAAAAAAGAACAAAAATAAAATATTATTCTTTTACCAAGAGAGATGTCAAATGTTGAGTAAATTTGATTAAAAAAGTATTCTTATCTCAATATAATGATGTTTTAATTTTAATCGCAAAAAAAAGAATTTATTTAATTATGTCCAATTTTGGTCTTACCAAAACTTTCAAAAATCAAAATATAATTTCAGGTGACAAACGAAAAAAAAAAGTTTTATTTTATTTCTGATCAACAAAGATTACACTTTCTTACAATTGAAAACTAAAAAAAAGTATAAAAAAGAGAAATGTATCCTGAAACTTAGCTCATTTTGAAAAAATATGTAAACTGAAGTTTTTTTTTTAAATTAAAAAAATAAAATGTCTTAAACTAATACATTTGATCATTTTTTACAAAAATCATTAAAAAATTTAGTTTTTAGTCAAAATTTGTCTAGTTTTGGTTCTGCTATCGAAGATATAAAATTAGCATTTGAAAATTTAACCAATCAATTTATTTCGCAAATGGGTACACATGATAAAATTAGAATTGTCTTGAACCATGATACAGTAGAACGTCCAATTAGCATCCCATTTTTAAAAATAACTGATTGAGGGACAAATAAATGAAAATAATAATTTAACTGCACATGTGATCAAAGCTAGACTTCCATCTGGATCAGGGCGTCAAATGGTTAGCTTAATTAAAAGGTAAACACCATATACCAAGAAAAAAGATTGTGTTAAAGTACAAAGTGAAACAACAAACGAGTTTCAAAAAAATTGCGAAAATCAGCGTTTTATAATATCTGTCTTTAATAATGATAATTTATGCGTCACAAAAGTGGTAAAAAAGTTAAATTTACCAAATTCACCATGTGGTATACAAGAAATTAAAATTAAAGAAACATTCTTGTGTGACTACCAGATAACAATTATCAACTGTGATGGTAAAATTGATAAAAAACCCATTTATATCGGACCAAAAAATTTATGTCACAATTGGTAATGGCGAAAAAGATTTGTGTCAATTTTATTTACGCTGAAAAGGAATGTGAATATTGCCAACAAAAGTATACATTTTATGATAACGATTCTGCCACTGGCTATTTAAACATAAAAATCGCTCACAACCTTAAGGGATACGATGGTGTTTCATATTAAAATACATATTGTCATCGTTCGTACAATATGACTCTATGCCAAATGTTTTGGTAAATGGTACAAAAAGTTGAGTATAAAATTTAGAAAGCTTAAAATAATCGATTCCTATTCTTTTTTATAAATGCCATTGTCAGATTTTTCAAGCACATTCTACCTAAAAAAAAGCAAAGGACATTTCCCACATCTTTTCAATTTGCCCGAAAATCAAAATTATATTGGTCCATATCCAGACAGAAAATTCTTTGGATCAGAATTTTTAGAAGAAAAAAGAAAGCTGAATTTGATAATTGGTATGATTCTGTAAAGCATGAGACTTTTGATTTTAAGCAACAATTTCTAGATTATTGTTGGAGTGATGTTGTCTTACTTGCAGAGGGTTGTATGGCGTTTAGGTAAATTATTATGGAACGTACCAAGCTTGATGAGAATGATTATGGAGTCGATCCGTTTCTAAGTTCAATCACAATTGCATCTTTATGTCACCACATATTTCGGTCAAAAATTATGAAACCAGAGACAATTGGTATTATTCCAGAAAATGGTTACCATCCTGAACACAAGACTTCCATCAAACTCTGGCTAAAATTCCAGCCTGAAAAGAAAAACATACCCATTCAAAATAGAAAGAACAGTGGAAAGATTCAAGTTGGAAAATATCGTATAGATGGATGCCACCATGCGTCCAATACATATTATAGATTCCATGGATGTTTGTTTCATGGTTGTCAAAAGTGTTATAAAGCGGAAACATTTAATAGCTTTAAGCAGGAAATTAATGGGGACAACTTTTGAAAAGCACTCTCAATGGATTAGAAATGTAAGGAAAATGATAAATGGTGCCAAATTGGTAGAAAAATGGGAATGTGACTGGAATCGCAGTGTAAAGAATGATCCTGAAGTTGGTAATTTTGTAAAGCAATGTAAAATCCGGGAGCAAATAAACCCACCTGATGCTCTTTTTGGAGGTAGAACAAATGGAGTAAAACTTCACCATAAGTGTTATAAATTGGATTTGATGACATTACTTCTCTGTATCCTTTTGTACAAAAATATTGTAATTATCCTATTGCTCATCCAAACGTAACTGAAAACTTTGATGATGTAAGAAAATATTTTGGTATGATAAAAGTTTTACCACCACGCGAGCTTTATTTCCGAGTCTTACCATCTAGTATAAATGGTAAACTTGTTTTTCCACTGTGTCGTACATGTGCAGAAGTTTAACAAACCAAATGTAATCACTCAATTGAAGAGAACTGTTTGGAAGGAACTTGGGTGACTTTAGAAGTTCAATAGGGTTTACGACAAGGATACCAAATTATTGGGAAAAGTTGGGTTTATTATTTGGTGAGTATGTGGACATGCTTTAAAAGGGTAGCAAGAAGCAGATGGTTATCCTGATAATGTGAAATCCGAAGAAGAAAAACAGCAGTACATCTAAGATTATTACGAAAGGGAAGGTGTACTTTTGGATGCTAATAAAATTCAGATTAAAAAAAGGATTAAGGTCAGTAATGAAAATGTTGTTGAATTCTTTTTGGGGTAGATTTGGTATGAATACCAACAAAACTCAATATAAAGTTATTTCAAATCCATTAGAATGGTTTGAAATGGTTTGCGATGACCAATACACTATTCATATCGCTGATTTCTTTCATGAAAATTACGTCCAAGTCTTCTATTCTACAAATGGAGAAATGCATGAGGGAAGTTCACAAAACAGCGTAGTTTTGGCAGCTTTCGTCACATGCCATGGAAGATTAAAACTTTACGAGGAATTAAAGAAAATTGACAAAAGAGTCTTGTATTTTAATACAGACTCGATAATTGACGTTAGATCTCCAGGACAGTATAGACCAATATTAGGCGATTATCTTGGTGACTTTACCGATTAGATAAAAAAGAAAGGTGCTTCACTTATAGTTGAGTTTATTTCAGCAGGACCAAAAAATTATGCTTAAAAAATGGACAATGGAAAAACAAGTTGTACAGTAAATTGAATAACGTTTAATCATATTTAATCTTTAGTTTTCGTTTTTGAATTGATTTTAATATTGATTTTTTAGTTTGAATAAAAAAGCAGATTTAAACTCTCACATTTTGAATATATTTCCTCTAAATAGAATCTAAAAATTGATCATATATCGTAAAAATGTTTTCATATAAAGAAATTAAAGAAATAATTTTTTGGGAAATATTTGATTTGGCATCTGAAATATCAACTACAAGTTGTGAAGGTTGTACATAAGATTACGGTGCTCAACACGGTAATCAAAGCTATTGAGAGGGTTAAAGCAAAGTATAATTTGGATTTCGATTTTGATTCTTTTTACGAAGAAAATCAAATGAAAGAATAAAATGGCACAAGCAATAATAGAAATGAGATTTACGAAAAAAACCACATCAACGCAAACTGGAGATAATTTTGATTTCACTTTTTTATTATCAAAAACAAAGACTGTGAGTTTGTATAAATCGCGTTCCTACAAAGATTATGTTTTGAGTTTGAGTCTAAACAGATCAAAGAAATTAATTATAACAAAATCAATGTGGAAAATATTTAAAATTTATATTCCTTTAATTAATAAAATTTTAATTTAATAAGATTTTTAAAAAATGAATTGGTTTGTTGTTTCTTATATTTTTAAACTTTTATCAGTCAGGTAAGACTTGGCTTCTCAAAAGAGAACTGGTCTACAATGCCGATCTTTTTGATACCCCACCATTAAATATTGTTTTTTATTACTCGGCATGGCCGACAAGTTTTGATAACTTTAATGAAATCTCACCAGATGTAAAATTTAACAAAGGAAACCTAGATATTGATGAATTAGATACGTCACAACCTAATCTAATTATTCTAGATGATTTAATGAAAGAATGTTTTTTATGGAATCTTTTGAAGATGCAGCATCAAAACCGCATGGTTATTTGATGATAGATCTAAAACATTCAACAGAGGAGAGGAAAAGGATACAGACAGGGATTACATCTCATGATCTAAGAATATTTACACATCAAAAGATTAAATTTTTTTAAAAAAAATTATTCAATAAAATCTAATTAAAAACTTGTTTTTAAATTTTTAATCATCCTATCATTTTTACTGGAATCATCATAAAAGAGGTTGCCAATTGAAACTTTTCAATTGAATTTCCATTACATCTAAGAATTAAAAACAGCAAAAAATAATAACCACAAAAATCTGAATTAACACTTTGAATTTTCGTTTTTTTGTAAATTGATCCATTCGAATATTTGTCTATGTAATCATTTAAACCAAAATTGCTCTGTGAATTTCCATAAGAATCAAAAAAATTGCACGTTTTATGTTTATCATAATAAATTGCTAACCAGTGCATGCCTTCATGCGATCGATCAGTAGTGTTCAAAATAAAACAGCAAGGATAGGATTTAATAATAGGTAGTTCATTTCTTGCATAAATTCCAATAAATGTTTTGTTTGTTTGTGGGTTACTTTCTAGTATTTTTTCGAGTTGAATTGAATTCATTATATTTTGTAATCATAGGAGACTTCGAACTTATACACCGCTTACTATACTAGTATTTGTACTAGGTGTCATAAACAAATCCAATTCAGACAGGGCACATTCATTAGAATTTTTAAAAAGTTTCATTTTCTCTTATCAAAAATATCTAAAATTCTTTTTTTTTAAATTTTTTCTTTTTTGTTTTTGATTTTCTTTTTCTACTATTTATAGTCATATTTGGACGCAGAGCTTATCCTTCACCCTCGTGAGGATTAATCTATCTGAGATATTTTTGATGCTTTCACTAAGTCTTTTTTTTGCACTTGATTTTAAATCGTCTCCAGATAACGAGTCATTAACTAAATAAGCTGCAGATTTTAGTAATTCTTTTCCAAATTTTTTTAAAGCAGGGAGAGCATTCTCTCTTACGATTGGCATAATATATTTGAAAATTCTTCTAAAAATACCACCTAGACCATAACCTTTTTGATAAAATGAACCTTGAAAGTAAGGTAGTCCACTTCCAGCTAGTTTTAAATAATAATCTTTAAAATCCATTTAATTTTGTGAAGTGAAGAGTTGAAATAATATTTCCGTTTAATAAAGTCTGTTCTTCTAAATCTGCAGTGTATTCGATGAAATTTTGTCTTAGAAAATCCATAATTTATGTCTATCCAATAAAAACCTAGAGAATTTTCTAAAAGTTCAGTTTTTGGAAGGGTTTAGAGGAAATCAGCCAGTAAAAGATGCTGAAAAAAAGTGCCAAGGTTTACTACTAAAAAATTAAAAAAAAAATTAAATATTTGAAGTTAAGAACTGTTGGGACATGACGAAACGATTTGGCTGAATTTTAATTAATGAATTTCTTTGTTATTTTAAAAAAAAATCTCCTTTCTTTCAAAATAATTACACACTAATAATTAAGCCAAAGATTCTAAATTAAAAATTAATATTGTTTTGAATGATTGATTAATAATAGGTTAAATCTATAAATAATTTAGAAATTGTACAGAAATATTTTTGTATTTAAATAAAAATATAATGAATTGAAAAAATCTTAAAGTTACTGACTTCATTTTAAATTAAAAATATCTTTATCTTTTATGATTCAGAAAGACTTGACTGTCTTTTTTCAAGATTATTTTGACAAAGAATATATTATAATTATCAGTCATCAAGAATTATTTGCTTAAATGTTGAAACTCTTTACATTTAAGTAATTTAATCTGAGAATTTTGGCCCTTTTAACATTTAACTAGTGGGGGCTTGTCAATTATAAGATCACCTGATCGCTTATTTTACACTAAAAAATGCTCAAGTAAAATATAAGAACATGGTGATCTTTAAACTTATATAAAAAAATTTTATTGTAAATTTTGAGATCAAAAAATAAAATTACCTAGAAATGATATTTTTTTTTAGTGTTCATATAATTTACAAAATAAATGTCAATTAAAATAAATAGTAAAAATTATAATTTTTTTCTAGCTCTTAAATGATATGAACAAGAGTATTTTTTTCACTATTTTTTACTACCTGTAAAAATTAATTAATTAATTGATTTTTTATTAATTAATTATAAATAACTTTTATTTGTTTACCTGAAAAAATACTTTATTATTTGTTCTCGCTTTCATACCAAATACCCATAACTGTTTTTCTTTTTTATAATGAACTAAATATTTCCCTTTATTGTACTAAACTTTATTAAAAACCGATTCATCGATTTCTACGATTTAATTTGGTCCACCTATCCTAAAGTTATCTAACTAGTGTTTAATATACATATTTGTATCGAATATTGAAAAAATTCAAGTTTGATGTAAAATCAACATTTATCTTTAATTTTTTTTATATTTTACATATGTATGTTGAAAATTTTCAAAACAAAAATGTAGTATAGTGCCATTTTTTTAAATATTTTTAAAGACATAAAGAAAACTCTAATTTTTTATAATTTTATGAAATATTGGATTTTGTTTTAAAAACAGCATAATTTAATTGAATAGTGTTTAAATAATTTTAAACAATATCTAATTATGTTTGTAAGAGTTAAAATTTAATTTGTTTATGTTATGCGTATAATTTTGCTAATTTTGATATTTGAATCTAATCAAATATCAATTATCCGACAAAACATTCAAATCCGAAAGTGGTTGGATCAACGAGGGAAGACTGTATTTTTACTTAATTTTTTTCATTTTTGATCATTATATTAAAATTTGATCATCCAATAACTTCTGGTATCTTGTGTGAGAACCCTAATCAGTAATTCTGTTTTATCTTCATTTTAGTTAACATCTTAGTATAAAATATTGATCGATCTTTGGGTTTTGCAAATTGTCTTAATCCTTTAATTAATAAATTATCAACTTTAAAATCGTTTTTATTATTTAACCATCTCCAAATGCTTCTTCATTCCAGATACCTGGAATTTTTTGTTAAATTCAATGATAATAATGATTTTTAATAATTCTAGTTTTTTTTATTTAAGTTTTAATAGAAGTAAAAACTTAAATTTTCAAGTTTAAGTGTTATTTAATCGAAAGTTTTTTTTAAAAATGGAAACGGTAAAAATAAAACTCCAGGACCTTTAAATTATAAAATACAAAAACAAAATAAACTAAAAGCGATAAATACTGCACTTAAAGGGAACTTTCTACTTTGGCGTAGCCGTTGCAAACCGTATCGTATCCTTGGCGAAGCCGACGGTAGCAACCTAACCGTACCTAACGTACCCACCGTACCGTTCCTCTAGTCCTGGCTAGCTGTAAGATTATTATAATAATTTCTGATTAAAATATCCTTTTTAAGCAAATCATTTAAAATTTTAGGATTTGCAATTTTTTTAATTCTTATATATTCTTACTGATACAGAAAAACCGAGTTTTTTTCGGGGCTGAACCGATACTGATACCGAAAAACCGAAAATTTTTCGGTACCATACCGAATCGAAACCCAAAAACCGAAATTTTTAAATTTTTTTAAACCATTTAAAAGTAAATTTAAGTAAAAATTAAAGAATTGACCAAGTTAAGAAAACTTTTAAAAGAATTTAATTTACATTTATCATTTTTGGATTTTTCAACTCATGCAAATTCAAATAAATTTTGAACGGATAAACTATTTCTGTAGTCGTTTATTATTCACTTAAAAAAACACTTAAGAAAAAAACATTTAAAAATAATTCCTTTTTAAATTTTGAAACTTCTAGTTCATATTTTAAATTAAAAAAAAATAAATAAAGTATAAATTTTTAATCATGTACAATTCTAATTCAAATGTACCAACAAAATAAGTTTTCTTGGTTAATTGGCTTTTTTTGAAACTTTTCAGCTCTTTTAAAAAAAAATTTAAGCGTCGAAAGCTCCTATTTCAAAGCGCCGTACTTTTTTGTATTAATTAGAATTTCAATTATAAAATTAAGATTCTTGTTTAGATATGAGGTTATTGTTATGGTTAAGAAGATTGTTAAATTCGATACTACAGCACAGATTAAAACTAATTTGTGCTCATTTTGTTCTTCGACTCTTCCTTAACTCTTCCTTTCCTCTTCCACGACTCTTCTTCAACTCTACTTCGACTCTTCCTCTGAAAACATTCAATAAAAAATAATTCCTATCAAGTATTCTTTGAAACCTTTCCTTGCTCAAAAAAGGAAAAGAAGAGGAAGACTCGAGATAGAGGAAAGGAGAACAATCGTCGAAGTAAGTTTTAATTTGTACTGTAGGTATTTTATTTAAACGTTTCTAAATATGTTTTAAGCAAATATTTGAGATTGTTAATTTATTAACTTTTTTTTGATTTTTTCCAAAAGTCACACTTTTTGTCTCTTTATAATTACAATGCTTCTCTTTGGTAAAATAACTGAAATAAAAAATTTAGATCATAACTGAATTTAGTGGTAAAGGAAAAGTTAGTTCTTTTTTGTAAAATCATATGATAAAATTGTTTCTCATAAAAAATAAGAATTTTCATACAAAATTATAAAATAATCGATTAAGAAATCCAAACTAAATTTATTTAAATTATATTCCAGGCAACTCAATTTTGATGGATCATCGAAGAAATTTGTAAGAAAATCATCGATGATAATTCTAAGGAATAGCCAACCATTCATCGATGATCTTCGATGAATGATAGACTATTTTCATCATTTTTTCTTTAATCAAGATATTTACTTTATAATTAAATAATTTTAAATCTTAAGGTAAAAATAGATAAGAACTTTAATTTCATATTTCACACCTTACAGGTGTACTTAGAAGAAGCCGCATGATAAAAATAAACGGCATAAATGTTTACTTTATCTATGCTAGGCTAAATATATATCTTTGATCGATTTTACATCAATCACCTAAAAAAAATTTTCATAAACCAATTCAGCTCAAAAGATATTTGTCAATAATTTTAAATAAAATTATGACTTGAAAATTTAGAATTTATTACTCTTATTTATAGTTGATTTTATAAATAAAAAAAATATTCACAAGTTGAATGTCGTTTAACTTTTAACCTTTAAATTTATTAGTTAAATTTATTTGAGATATTTATTAAATGAGACGCATAATTATAAAATAAAGAAAACTCGATGAAATTATAGTTTTTTAAAATAAAAAAAATAGTTTTTAAATGCATCATTTTTGAATCATTTTTTTGAAGTAAAATCAAAGATCATCTGATGAACTTTGATTTTTCTTCAAAATTGAGTTGCCTGGGATTCCATTAAAAGTTTTTTAAACTTAGTCAATTCTTTAATTTTTGCTTTAATTTGCTTTTTAATGATTTAAAAAAATTAAAAAATTTCGGTTTTTGGGTTTCGATTCGGTATGTTACCGAAAAATTTTCGGTTTTTCGGTATCAGTTTCGGTTCAGCCCCAAATTCATAATCGATTTATAAAAATACCTAATGCTTTAGTAAGATTTTAAAATTCCGAATTAGATCCTCAACTTGTTAAATTTTTAACTTCAAGGTAAACGAGAACCACAAGTGAAAATTAATCGACATCCAACTTCTTTTCATATAAATTTTCAATCTCTTCATAGACAAAAGGTACAATTTGAATTGGAACGAATTGGACAGTGTGAAAAACCGAATTAGCTATAGACAAAGAAGGCTTCGAACGTCAAGTTAATGCATTAAATGGTCAAAACCGAAGAGTAAGTTTACAGCTTGATATGGTTAAGTTCCATATTTGATTAAAGACCGTCAAATCCAAATACAAGTTGCCAACAAAAACAAGCAAAAATTACAACGTGAAAGTTCAAGTAAAAATAAGATAATAACCAGCAGTATTTTAAAATTTTCTAAGAAAGGAATCAATTTTAAGAGCAATTTAATATTTAAATATTAATTTGGGATAATTTTTCGTCTTTTATTTAAAAAATTCACACAATTTTCAAAATGAAACAATATTAAATATAAAAAAAAACTTAAAATATTTTTTTTGAAATATTTGGGGGTAATATTTGCAACCTCGATTAGAATATTTTTATTAAAACTAAATTACTTAAAAAACCGATTACATTAAAAAGCAATATACTTTCGAATGGCAAAATACATTACAGTCAACTCTCGTTAATCCGAACTTTTTGGGAGTAAAAAATCATGGTTCGAGTTAATTTTGTTCGATTTAACGAACTATATTTGAATGGAAAACTTTTCGTTACGTCAAAATTTTACGTCAAAATTTTTCGTTTCAGTTCAAAAAGTTCGTCTTATCAGAGTTGACTGTATATTTTTTAAATAAAGAAATACTGCAATTCTATCGTCTTAACGTGGTACTCGTGCCCGTAACGTACCGATAAATTTTTTATTTAATCCGTAAAATTTTTTTTTAAGTACGGGTACAGTAACCACTCGGTACTGGTTCAGTACGGTAACCAAAAATAATTTATAGAAAAGCTGCATTTTTTTAAGTAAAATTTCTTTTTTTGAGAAATTATAAGTATAAAGGATGCTCGATTATGCCATAAAAAAATAAATTGACCTGCCTGGTCATTCAGGCATACTAAGAAAATTATAATATCACTAAAAAAATTCAAATTGTTGAAGTTAAAGAACTTTAAGATTCAACAGTTTGAATTTTTTAATAATAATTTTTAAATTTTTTTAAGTAAAAAATATTTTTTTAAAGTTAAATTAATTTCATTTAGTTTTTATCAAAACTGTAATTTAGAATTCTAAATTTAAGCGACATCTTTTTTTTTAAACTTTTTTACTTCACAATATTTCAAATTGAAACATTTCAAAATTGTATGTAAAATTTGATTAAAATATATTCAGTCAAATATATTTTTTATCAAATTGATATCTTAAAAAGAGATAATTTAACTTTTTATTTTCTTTATGATAATTTAAATTTAATACTAAAACCTGAAATAACTTAATTTTTTTTACTTAATTCTATTTGAAACTAAATTTATTTTTAGAATTTTATTCGGATAGTCAATTTTATAAATAATTTTTGTATTCTTTTTTATTTCTATTTTTATAACTTTTTAAATTTTATTGCCTATGAGGCTGAAACAAATAAATAATAATAATAATAATTAAAACACAAAAAATCATCCCAATTGTTATTTGATATTGATTCTGGGGAGTTAACGTGTTTCGAATATAACGACCAACAAACTTCTTCCATGAAATTCAATTTTCAACAGTTTTTCATCTCGGAAAATTTGCTAATTTTTGCATTTTAAAAGAAAATTTTAAAGAATTTTCTGATTTTTTGATAGAAAAGACATTTAAGATTTTTTTATATTCTCGATTTTAATCGACGATTAATCGAAATTATCACATCGAAATCGGTCGATTTCAAAAATTTTGAAATCGTTGCATCACTAAAACTTATCTAAATTTGAAATGAAAATTGTATAACCTTCAAGATAAAAACTCGTTAATCTTTTTGGTTTATACAAAATCATTCGTGATTCTACTGAGCATCATGTAGTTATTAAAAAAGAAAAATCAGAAATTAGTGTCTTATTTATCTTAGAAAGGCTTTCTTATCAATTCTATTAAAGTTTTTGTTTTTTAATAAAACAATTCAATTTTTTTTTAATTTTTTTTCGGTAGCGAAGGGTTTTAAGTGCATATATTTTTTATATTTTTTTAGTGTATACTACTTTTTGTTGTTGGAAAAACAACTTTTTTGTTCTCTTTAGTCGCCTATGAGGTGCAGTGAAAATTAAAAATAAATACTATAGACTAATACATCTTTTTCAGTAGCGATACTTAAAAATGAAATTTAAATTGTAAGCTAATTAGTTCACTAATTAAAGATTATTTCGAGGCTTAGTCGAGGGTTCATAATTTGATAAAACTAATTTAAAAAAACCTACAGCTACAGTGGTGCTTATTAATTTTCATGTCCACTTCATATAACGTCATCTGACATGAAATTACGCCATTTATAGCTGACATCAGATGACGCAATATGAAGGATGCAGTGGCGTATCTCGCCCTCCCAAGGACCCAGTAATGAAGAATACCATTTTTACGGTCAAATTTATACCTTGGAACTTTTATTTTCTTTACACTGTTAATAAGATAATTAAGAAAATAAAAAGAAATGCCAACTTTAATATTGGATGATATTTGTATACGTACAGACAAAAAAGTAAAAACTAACCTTTAGCTTGGCCATTCTTATTGAATTCTTACATATCTTGTTAACAGTGTAGTTTCCTGTTTTAAAAATTTACTTAAGCTCCTAAAGACTAGGTCCTCTGGAGGGCGAGATACGCCACCGGATGGATGACAATATATTTTATAAATTTTCGACTGTCAGATATATGGCGTCATATGACGTCACGTTTTAAATTAATCACTCTTTTTTGAAAATTGAATAGACTTATAAAAAAAATATTCAAAAATTTTATTTGTCATACTTGTAAAGATCTTTTTACAGAGTTAGTAATGGAAAAAGTATCAGAAAAGAATATTTAAAAAATTTTCGAATTCGGTGTTTAAAGGGAAAAAAAATAGTTACTTAAATTAATAGATTAACTAAAGTTAACTAAATCTTTTGGCTAAACATATATAACCACCAGATAACAAAAAAAGTTGATTTTTTTTTTATTTCTTTTTATCTTCAAAGATAAATTATTTAATTAATAACAGCGAACTTTACCTTATGTTTTACTTTTTTTACTTTTTATTCACTTTAATTGATTGTTTTCAAATCTTCAATTAAGTGTAAAAAAAATTAGATAAAAAGTTTCTTATTTTTTTTAGTTTTAATTAGCGTGGGAAAATTTTTTCCTTTAGCAGAGCTGTGCATTTTCTTTGATTTTCGATAGCAAATTTGCATCCATGTATTTGAATGGAAGTTAGATTTTTTCACACGTTACAATTTTAAATAATAAGATAAGCCGCCAAGATATCTGAAGTTAAACCATTAAGCTTTATCAACTGTTCAAAGATAAAATATTAGTTAACAATTCTATCTAAATTAAACAGGAATGTTATTTTAATATTTTTTTAATCAATTATTATTTGCTAAGAAATTTTAATTAAAAAAAAAATTTTGCTATGAGTTTTTTCTATTTTTGTAAACCAAAAATTGTAAAAATTATAATTTTAATTCATCTGATTACAATACTTCAACAATTTCAATTTCATTTTCGTTTAGACCAGATCTCAGATTATTTAATTGATCTTGAGAAATTATCCATTTTTTAACACTCTCATCAAATTTTGCATCTTTGAGTTTTCTTACAACATCCAGTATCATTGTATAATACTTGAATGATATTTCATAACTGTTGCCAATTTTGAAAAAACCTATTTTCTTTTTCTTTTGTTTCTCTTCATTCAAATACATATCATTTCATTATCAACTTTAAATTCAATTATTTCACAATTTGCATCAAGATTCAGAATCAGATGAAATAATAGCAGAAAAATTTGGAATTGATCGTTTTACCGTTTCAAAAATTATAAAAAAAAAGATAAATATTTGAAACTTGATATTAAAGATAAAAAAAATCAAGAATTCAAATTAGTCCATTTTACTTGGTGGAAGAGGCTGTCTACAAATGGCGCTTATCAGCATTATCTGCACACTTCCCTATTTCATATGCAGTGTTAAAAGAAAAGTCATTATTTTTTTATGATAAAATAAAAGAAAGAAATATAGAGATAAGAGAAAAATTTGAAGCATCGGATGGATGGATTTGTAATTTTTTGTCTCGATTTAATTTATCATCTAAAAATTATCACGGTGAAAGTGAATCGGTTAATGTCGAAGTGGTTAAAAAAGCTCGTGAAGAACTTAAAAATATTTTATTAGACTATCATCCAGATGACATTTATAATGCTGATGAGTGTGGGCTTTTTTTTCGGCTAGGACCCAACCGAACTATTGCTAATAAAAATGAGTAATGTAAGGGCACAAAATAGATAAAGAACGAATAACTATTCTATTTGCACTTAATTCATCCGGCTCAAGAGAAATCTCTTGGATTCAAAATTTTGAACAAAAAAAAGAGATTCAGAAAGTGACTATTAAAGATGCAATTTAATTTTTAGACGATGCTTGGTAGTTAATTGATCAAGGAACTATACGAGGTTGTTAGAGGCATGTTGATATAATGCCAGATATTCACATTGATGAATTGGTTTTTCTTTTATAAAAATTAAATGAAATTAATAGAAAAGGAGAATTTGATTTAAGCGTTGAAGACTACATTGATATCGACTCAGAAGTGAATACATTTGAAATACCTGATGACAATAAGATAATTGAGAATGTGTTAATTGAGGCGAACTTAGAGGCATTACCAATTCAAGACGAAGAATTGGTTGATGACGAGGATGAGCCAAAATATATTTCTTTCGAAGAAGGAAAGGAACTTCATAATAAATATATCCAATTTTTATAACAATTTGAGTCTACTAATTCTTACCAAATTAGGAACCTTAGGGAATCTTTTAAACTATGCGAGCTAGAAACATTTAAATAACTTAAACAGAATGAAATTTTAAACTTTTTTAAGTTAAAGAATTAATTTCTTATCCGTTCTCTAACTATAAAATTTGTTTTTTTTTTCAATTTAATGTCGTTTAAAAAATTGTAAATAAATTTTCAAAAAATGTTTTTTTTCAATTGTGTCCCATTTTGTTTATGTCCCCAAAATTTTTTAGACCCAAGTCAGTGACATAATTGCGAGATGACTGTAGCTTATAAATTATCTTAAGTGGATAATTTTAAAGAACAGTTAATTATTGATAAATAAATAAAGGTCATAAAATTAAAAAAATTATCTTCAAATTTAGGTCATCCAATAAAAAATATGTGGATTTTTTTAAGCCAATATGAAATTAGGTCAAGTTAAAAACTGTCCAATAATAAGTGCTGAAAAAAATCCGCATGGTTTACTACTCCGACTCAGTATCAGACAACGGTAAGTTCATAAATATGCTTGTATTATTTAGATCTTTTCGCTTCACTGTCTTATTTGATCTAACAACAGTCGGTTCACTCTCTTCACTTGAGGACTCAAATCTAATTCGCTTGCTAGCTTATTCAGGAGTTTTTACACTTTTTGTTTTTATCTGTGGCATACGTCTGTTGAAAGAACTAGTTGATTGGTCAATTGGATTTTTATGTCGTTTGACAAGACTCTCATTAAACGGATTATTTAACAGAATTGGACTACCGTTGAATGAAAATTCGCTCCTCGATTGGTTCGAGAAATTTGTAAATTTTGGGGCAGATGTTGAAATAACTGGCTTGTTGTAGGATTCGTTGCCGTCGTTGTCGATGGTGGAACTCGAATAGGCTGAGTCGTGGCAACAACTACTGAGTCTGGTACATGTTTTTTTGACCTTTTTGACTTACGTTTTTTAAAGAAAAAGAAAAGAACTTCAAGAAAAACAACAAATAAAAAAAAGAACTAATAATCCAAGGTTTAAGAAAAATCCACAAATATTCTTTGAAGCTATCGAAAAAAGAATTTTTTTCCTTCTTATTAAACTTAGCTAAATACCTAATAAATTCATAAACTTCACTCATCTTAAAATAATTCATTAATAATGCCCACAGGCAAAGAAAATTCTTCAATATATTCAAAATATCAATCCTTAATTTAACAACAACTAAATAAATTACTGGAGACTCGACAGCTTTCCAATATCTACCCGACTATTTAGGATACTTCGACCTCTTCTTTTCAAAAATAAAAAACAAAATAAATCTAATCTCAAAATCTAATTTCTAAACTTTTTTGTTTCAAAATATATGAAATCACCTCTGGTCACGGAACCAATTTTGTGTCCGAGGGTTTTAAGAATAACTTTATTTTCTAAATTTGACTTAGGGTAACTTAGCTGAGTGAGTTAAAGAAAAAAACTAAGTTCTAATTTGTTTTAATTTTATTTCAAATAAATAAAAACAAAAATTAACAAATCATAAGTAAATTATAAATATAAGTGGCCTGATTTCGTTGTGAAAAATACAAATTATAATTAAAGAGACATAAATAATAAAGGAGCCTTCACTGTAAATAATAAAGAAATTAAAAAGAAAAAAGAAAGAAAAACGTAAGTAAGTAAAAAGGTGATTCTTTTTTTCACGTGTTTCTTTTTCTTAAATAAGAATATTGGCTGAGTTATAAACTTGAACTCATGGTATGTTGCAACTATAAATTAAACAGTTAAATGTTAATACTGTTTTGCGAATGCAACAGTACATAAAGTTAATCAATTTTTTTTTTGAAGTAAATTTGCTGAACAATTGTTCAAGAATTTTATTAGTAATTTTTTTTGATAAAAAATAAAACCGCTGGTCATAAATTTTATCGGCCACCAATTTTTTTAATAACGATTAATAAAGTGAATTATAAAATTGTTTTCCTTACAAAACTTTTTATTTCAGAAAAAAATTTTTAACATTTTGAAAACTTTTATTTACAAGTGATAAAAAATTTTTTATCACATTAAGCTGACTTTTCTAATGTCAGTATTTTATGTTGGTCCGTTTTTTTACCGTATGCTGGTACGCCAGGTCACAAAATTCGAAATGAATCTTTTTTTTTAAATGTGATAAAAGTTACGGTGACGGTTACGGTTACACTTGGGTTACGGTTGATGTTACACTTTTATTACTGTATGATTTTTGTAACATTTATCCGTGCGATCCGAAAAACCACTTAAATGTTGCAAATTTGAAAAATTTCAAACTTACAGTCTAATTTCAATTTTAATTTTTGAAAATGCACAGTAAAATTTTCATATTTTATTTATTTAATTTATTTTAGCCTCCTAGGAGATTTATTTCAATATGTTACGGAGGTAAAAGTTAAAATTGTCAGAAAACAAATTTCTCATTGAAAAAAATAGTCAAACCAATCATTAAATTTTTAAGTTATTTATTGGTCAATTAAGATAAAAGAAAATAAAAAAGACTTTGAATTATATATATATAAGGAAGAAAATTAAAGAAGAAAAAATTAAAAAAAAGATAAGAACTTAATTAAATTAATTAATGAGACTAAGTCCATTAAAATGCTATTTAAGGAAAATGTTACTCACTAAATTGTTATTCCATAACTTTAAACTTACAAGTAAATTAAAATGAACCAAGAGATTATTCAAGTAGACCAAGATGCAAAACAAATTATATTTGCGAACTATCGTTACCAAAAAAACGAATAAAAATCAAATTTGTATCGATAGAATATGTGGAGTAATATTAAAAACAAATAAAATCGGGCTCTTTCACTTCCCTTTATGCCAATGTAAAATTGACTGTATATTTCATTTTAAGCAACTAATTCATGTTGTTACAAATAATAATGATTTAAATCTTCCTTAACCGCCTTAAACTATGAATACCAAAAGTTAATAACGTATTACTATCAAGAATTAGCTGAGCACTTTAAGACTTATGAAGCAAATAAAAATAATTTGCGTAATCATCGTAAGAAAACAGAACCTTTAAACCCAAAAGAAACAAAAGACATATAAATAAACGAAATTTATGCAAAAATTAATAGAGAGCATTTTCTAAAATATGATAATTCAATTCAAATAGTTTTTTAATTTTTATGTCTCCAATTGGTATGAAAATTTTGGATATTTAAAGTTAATCAGAAATAAGTATGTTTGATAGTCAAAGTATGTTAAAGCGAATTTTAGGTATACTAAAAAGATTTTTAGGCAGGCTAAAAATATATTTAAATATGTTAAAACAACAATCCCTATACAGTCAACCCTCGTTAATCCGGCCAAATTGGGAAAAATCTTTTCTGCCGGATTATCGCAAATGCCGAACTCTCGATAGTCCGGCATTAGGGAAAAAGTAAATTTTGCCGGATTAAAGAAAAAATTTTTAATTAATTTTTTTTTCCATTTAATTTAACTTAAAAATTATTAATATATTCTGTCTTGTAAGTTACAGATTACAAAATTTATATTATTTAAAATATTTTATCATTTTCAAAAAGATCTCTTAAGACTAAAATAAAATTTGTCTTGTAAATTACCAGCAATATTTTTCTATTGAACAGACAATTATTTTTGAGTCATTTTTGCATAATCGTAATTGTATAAATTTTTTTGTTTAATCAGGTCAAAATTCAATTCTTTTTCAGCAAGATAGATCCTCCTAATTATTTAATCATTAAAAAATAATGTTAATTTAGTATTTTCTTTTGTCTTGATAATAATTTGATTCAATACAAACTGTAAACAATAGACAATAAAAAAAATTGTATTATATTTTATTTAAAAATTAAAAAAAATATTTTGGCCGAATTAAAAGTCAAAAATATACATAATTTATTTAGAGCGTCTCAATGAACTTGGTCGAATTATCGAATTAATCCGGCATGAAATTGCCGGATTATTGAAGAACTTTATAATTATTAAAATGTGAATGGGAAAGGGAAAATGAAAGTTGGTCCGGCAATCGAATTTGCCGAATTATCGAAGGCCGGATTAACGAGGGTTGACTGTATATTATTGCAAAACAAAGAAAGAGAGACTTACATAGAAGCTCTTACTCACGTCAAGCATGTCATTACAAGTCATAATGTTAAAATAAATTTACAAGAAGCTCTTTCGGATTTTGAATTCCAGTCAGACCTTGATTTTGTCAATGGTCTGCGTAAAACGAAAATCGTTGACAAAAACAAATAATGACAAAATCAAAACAAAAATACATGCTAAACTATTTCTTATCCAACCTAAATAGTAGTAAAATTAACTTGACAAAATTAAATATTGACAAAATCAAGGTTGACAGAATCGAGGTCTTACTGTAGCACTTCTTCAAGCTATAAGCGTTGTATTCAAAAATGTGAAAATTTATGGCTGCTTGTTTCATTTCAATCAAGCTCTTATTCGATATCTTTTTGACAAATACAACTAAAAAACACTCTATTTCGAAAACTTTTCCTCACATGTCACAGATCCATATTGTAACAGTCAGATGAAGTTTGATCACGATTTCTAAGATGAAGATTAAGAGTACAGATCTGGAAAAAAGCGAAAGTTTTCAAAAATTTTTTTCGAAAATCCACTAAAAGTCCTAAAAGTGTGAAGCTTGAAGAACATCAAATAAAGAATCCAATGAAATATAAAACTTGGAAACTCGTTCTTACACTATGCACGATCGTGTCCCGATTTTTACCAGTCTTTTAAAACAAAATAATACTGGAGAATTAAATAACATATTACTGAGTTTCAAAATTTAATTGAAAAATTTATAATGTTACAGGATTTTTTATACCTGACTATTATCCTGTCGAAAATTCTCCTTTTAATCCTGAATCTTTAAGAGAATCAATTTTTATTCAAGTAGCACATGCCTTTAACCACTGGGGAGTCATTTCAAACTATCATCCAACTAATACTGAACCTTTTATAGATAACTGGTATATATATATGATAGTTTAAATAACCCTGTTTATTATTTAAACCATGTAAAAAATGTCTGAAAGTAGTTTCCAGGGGGTCTAGATTTATAAATATATTTCATGTATTTATAAATAATAAGAGAAAGTTTAATCAAATAATAGAAACAAAATCTTTATTTTTATTTTCTCATGATGTAATTATTTAGTAAGAAAAAAAAATTAGTTTAAATCAATTCAAACTTCATTAAAATGAGGAATAAAATTATTAATAACACCATGAGAAAATAAAAATAAAGATTTTGTTTCTATTATTTGATTAAATTTTTCTTATTTTTTTAGTAATTTGTTACCATCAAATTGTTACTATTGAAGTTCTTACTAAATACTTAAATAAGGAAACCGAAAGTATTAATCTACCTGAACTTAATTATTAATGCTCACTAAATTGATTTATGGTCTTTTAATTGAAATCAAATTTACCTTTATCTGTCAAAAATGACCCGAAAAATTCAAAAATAAGAAAAATTGATTGATTTTTAGGATTTTTTTTCTTGAATAATTTTTTTTTTAATGAATTTAAGTAACGAAACTCCTTTTGCCATTGTTAATTCAGAAAAGCATATCGTAGATAAGTTTAAAAAAATGGAAAAATAAAAAAGGAACGCTATGGTTGATATTTAAAGTAAAAAGAATTTGAGAAGCTAGAAGGTTAGTACTGTACTTTAAAGATTGAGATCCTTAACTCTAATTTTTCATGAGAAACAAGACATAGAGATGTTTTCAAGATCTCTTGAGCTTTCTACAAAGGCAGCGACATAATCTTTATTATTCATTGATTAAGGATGTAGAAAATGCTTTTAATTTCAAAATACAGTCAACTCTCTTTAATTTGGAATCTTTCGGACCCAAAAAATGTTGTTACGGATTAAGTTTTCCGGATAAACTTAAAATCGAAATTCTATGTAAAAAATAAAAATTCCGAAAAAAATAATTTTTATTTGCAAAATAATGTAAAATTTAAATGTTTCAATTAATTTTTCGTTTAAAAATTAAATAAAAATAACACTTTTTTATCTAAAATTATACAGTTAGCATTGATTAGATAAATTTAATCCAGCAAATAATTATTATATTTTAAGCAATGATTTTTTCATTTAAGTTATGCTCTTTTGACTTTTAGAAAAACAGTTTTATTTTGTCATATGTCTCTTGGTAATTAACATAATTTATTTTTTATCTGAATTGTTTTTTATTGTTCATTTGACAATTCGTGATTTAGCCTTGTATTTTTTCTTAATTCCGAACAAAAAGAAAGATTTTACATAATAATTATACACTAATTTTTCATTTTTTTATTCCGGATGACAAAATAATCCGAACAAAAATTCCGATTTAAAGTAAATATTTTAACATTACGGGTATTTGAAAGGGGGGAGGGACCGGAGAAAAAATTCCGAATACCGAATTGTTCGGATAAAGGAGTTCCGAATTAAAGAGCTTTGACTGTAATCAAAATTTTGGTTTAAGGTTGAACATTCAAATCTTAATATTTAAGATTTCATCGATTTTTTAAAATTTTGTTAATGGTGTTAAAAAAAAACAAAAAAATTCACAATATTGGAAAGAAAAAAATTTCCCACGCTAATTAAAAAGTGTTACTTTGCGGTTTTAAAAAAAAATCAAGCGCGATTTTTTAAGAAAGCAAGAAAAAAGACAATTAAATTATTTTTTGTTATTCTAATAAAATAGAGTTATTGATCTTGAAGATCACAAAAAAAAGATTTTGGGTAAAACAAAAGCATTGTGATTTTTTTTTACAAATTACTGTAAAAAATAAAATTGCCCAATTAAATAATCGTCGTGATTACTTTTGTAACGCTACTTTTGTAACGTTTTCAAAAAAGAAAAATGTAACGCGTTTTATTTTATATAAAAACTTGAGTTTAAAAAAGTACTTTTGTAACGTTACAATTAATTTTAAAAAATTTATCAAAAAAATTTATTTCGGTCTTTTCTTTGTAAATTTGTCATATAATATAATGTAATTCAGTTTTATGTTGCCCAATTCATTTATTATTCAAAACTGAAAATCAAGAATTTTTTGCATTTTAAAACGCAGTTATTATTAATTTGTCGAAAGTAACACTTAATAACTTTTTTAGAAATTAGTTAATTTTAGAAAAGAACTGATAGTGGGGAAATTATCTAGTAACAATAAACGAATTAAGCAGATTAGTTAAACATAATCGACTCAGTTTTTTTCGAACCTAATCGTAAAAGATCAATTAATTAAATTTTACCTTTTTCGTTTTAATTAAATAAAATCATTTTTTAATCGTAATAAATTCTCTAGTAACTAATTCTATTTAGTAATACTATCTGACCCAGCCCGCAATCGCGGGCTTTTATAATAATAGATTTTTTAAAAATTAAATAATTTTAAAATTTTTTAAAAAAGTATAATCAGGGGAAGAGCTTGGATTTTCATTTGGGAGAGTTTTTCAATCAAGCTTTTAGAGATTACAGTAGTCCAAAAGTTTTTTTTAAGAAATTTTTTTTCATTTGAAAGGCAAGGCAAAGAAAAATTTCCAAATACTGCATCTGATAATAGGCCAATTTCGACTCTTATACACTAAGTATTATATTGGAAACAATTTAATTAATAAAATTGAAATTTATGGATAAAATACACAAAAACGAATTTAATTATAGAAAAAAAATCTCATGGAAAAAATTTTTTTACGCAAATGCTCGATTTGTCATTGTATAATCTTTTTGATGCTATAACACCCTGTCATAAAATCAAAATGCCCTCTGTACCTCTGTATTTTTTTAACATGTCAAAAAAATCGAGCAATTATGTTACTTAGTTTTGGGTTAAGTTTTTTACTATAATAATTTTTTTTTTCTTCGTTGAATTCGTAGTACAGTCAACCCTCTTTGATCCATTGAAAAAGGCAGAATTTTTTCGGAAAAAATTATTCGGATAATCGAGATTTCCGGAATATCGAAATTTGGATTAAAGAGGGTTGACTGTAATCTCTTTAATGAAAAAGTTTTTGCTTTAAGCTTTCAAAATTAACTTTTTAAAAAATATTTAAAATAATTAACCGCAAATTTTTTCGGTATCCTTGGTTATCTGGCCAATTATGATACTAAATTTGTGACCATTTTTTAAAACTGACTTGACCAATTTTTTAAAATCAATTATTTGGCTTTAAAAATATCTAAAAAATAAAATTTCCATTTGGCTTTTTCTCATCCCCACAAACCAAAATATCTCCCTACAATAAAAACACTATTCCCAGCATCTTGAAACTTTTCGCCACAAAATCTTTAAACTTTTAAGCACAAATTTCAAAAAAAAAAATATATATATCAACAACACAAAAAATATTACAAAGTCTCAAAAAAGAATGATTTTGTTTGGATGACGTACCAATAATTAATTTTAAAAAAATAAATATGAAGCTGTACTGGTTCTTTTGATGATTACCCATGTTCACTTCATGGAATAGATGAAAATTATTAAAATTTGCCCATTATTGTAAATAAGTGAGTGAAAAATTTTCAGCGTTTATTCTCGGTGAAGAATCATCCGAAAGTCTCCATTTAGAAATCGGCATTAGTACAACTTCAAACCATTTTCCTAGTATAAAAACTATATTTATGCTGGCGAAATAATCATTTTTTTAACTGTGGAATAATATTTTTGTTTCTTTTGGCACAATATTGTTAGAAAGAGATATTTCATTGTGGGGAAACAATAATCTCTTTACATTTTCTTACAAATAAACCTTTATTTCTAAAAAAGAAAGAATTATATTGGCTAACTTAAGTTACTAACTTCTAAATAGTAAGGCCTTATTTTATTAATAAGCTTTATCTCTAAAATTCTATTGGTTACGATAAGTTACTAAAACCTTAGTAAAAGTTAGTAACTCCTAATTTTATTACTAAACTTTGCTTTAACTATATAGATTATTTTCGTAACAAATTATTAAAATAAAATATAAATTATATTATTTGTCAATTATATTGACAAAAAGTTTGTTACTTTTTGACATAGTAACAAATAAGCGTTGTAATAAATTAAATAGTAACAATTTCAAAGTCGTAACAAATTGCTATTTACCTCGTAGGAAATAAAAAAATAATTTTAAAAGTTAAAAAAATACAAATTTGAAAATGGAATGATTTTATTTGAAAAAAATAAAAAATTTAGCAAAGTAATTTTTTTTTAATTGTAATTGTAATAAAATTTTATTTTGAATCTTTCTATTCATTTTAAATATTTAACCACAATTAACACGATAGGAGATTTGGTTTGCTTATGATAGACATTCT